>APFE030333153.1:62030-85318 GCA_000404065.3 Pinus taeda
GGAAGGTTGACCTCATCAAGCTCAAGTGCAAGAAAGGGATGAAGAAGCTTGCAACTTAAAAAAGGAACTTGATGAAAGCAAAATGAAGCATCATGAAGAAGTCATATCCATGACAAATCAGTTAAATAAAGCAAAGAAGTAGGAAGATGCCTTGTCAAGTCAACTTGAACAAAGGCACAAGAGAGTGAACAAACTTGTAGAAGAGATTGGACAGTACAAGGTAGAGGTATCCTCCCTTAAGTCTGAGCTACAAGAAGCCAAGAAGCAGGGACAAGAAGCTGAAAAGAAAATGGAGAGCAGTCAAGCTAAGAATGAAGAAATCTCCAAAATGAAGTCAGATATAATCTCTCTTAAAATAGCAGCAGCTGAAGCTACCCGAAGCAAGGAAGAAACTGAGGAACAAGTTGCAAAGAAGAATACTGAGTGTGAAAGATTAGAAGAAGAGATTGTCCTCCTCAGGAAGAAGGTTGAAGGGATGAACAAGATCATGAAGAGCTCTCAAGCTTTGGATGACATGCTCAGCTATCACAGATCTCCATTTGATAAATCAGGACTTGGGTATGTAGGTGAATCCTCAAACAAGGATGAAAATGCTTTAAGCAAAGGAGATGTGAAGAAGCCAGAAAGAAATGGTGATGCTCCTAGTTCCAGTAAAGGCAAGGAGAAAAATGAAGGCTGCAATAGAAGAAATCCTACTCCAAGTAGAAAACCAGCTCCAAGAAGAAATGTAGCTGATGGCAAAAAGGCAAAAGGCAATGGTGATCATCAAAGGCTCTCAAGGCAGCAAAGCTTCAGAAGTACATCAAGGAAACCTCCATCTCCCAGGTACCAAAGTTCATTTTTTGGTTATTGTTATTCTTGCTCAAACTTTGGTCATATGGCAAAAGACTGTAGAGCATTTCATGGAGATAGATGTTGTGGTCCCCGACAATCTCCAAGAAATAATTTCACAAGAAAAAATCATGAATTTTTATTCATGAACAATGATGAATGTTTCAAGTGTCATAACATTGGGCATATGGCACGAGATTGTAACTTGACATGGACTCTTACACAAGCTAGACCTATGCAAAAGAAGAAAGTTACACAAGTATGGAGAAGGAAGGAAAGGCAATCTGAAAATCCCTTGAACTCCCCAGTGGATCTAAATTTGTTTTGAGAAGAGTCTACCAAAAGAAGACAAGCACACATTAAAGGGAAGCTTGTAATTTTTGTTGTTGAACTGTCTTAACAGTCACTCTTTGATGAAGACCTTTTATAAGGGAAAAAATATGAAGTTAAATCTGCCATAAAAGCAGAGAAGAAAAAGGGGCAGCGCTCAAATGTGAAGTGCAGCAGCGCAATAAGAAAAGTATGCAAAGCATGGAGACCCTCACAGCAGTGGGAAGATAGAACATAAAACAACAGTTTTTTGAATTTTTTGTTATGGAGCACATGCATTGAAATGCATAGCAATGGAAGGTAGTTTCCTTCTATGTAATGTGAGAGAACATACTCACAGCAGAGTGAGTACAATACACAGCAATAAAAAAAAAATGTAATGTTTTTCTTCATATGCAATGCAGCATGCAAAGAAATGCATAAAGAGAAACAGGGACAACAGATTTTTAACGCACATGGGTGAATGATAATGTGTGGCAGCAGAAAAATGAAAGGAACTGCACAACAGTGCATTGTGTAAAAAAAATGAATGAAGACTAAGATTGTGTGAAGCAATGGTGTAAAAAGAAAAGGCAGCAGCCCGTGTTAATTTTTTTTTGTTGTGTGGAGAATGCAGCGCAAAACAGCGTGAGGATGATTTCTCTCTATGTGCAAGTAATGGAGAGTAAAGAGTTAGTGTATGGGCACACAGGAGTATGATGAAACAAAAGGTAGCCACAGTGCAAATTGCAGAGGCAACGCAGCAGCAAATAAAAACCCAGGGATGACAGAGTCTATGGTTATGGGTATGGACAGTAGTGCATAAGAAAAGGCCGCAGCATGATGGCAAGAAGGAGAAGCACAGTAGTGCGAAGAAAATGAAACCAGAACTAAGAGAGAGTGAAGAAATGTGTTTTTACACAACAATGCAAATAAGAAAATGCAGCAGCATGAAGTTTTTTGTTGAAGAAATGAAAGGTAATGGACAACAACAGATGTAAAAGAAATTTTTTTCCTTTACAGCAGTAAATGTAAGTATAGTGAATGTGTTGTTCATTGAATTGAAATGCAACATATGCAACAACAGTGAATGTAAGAAATTCTTACACACAACAGTGTAAATTTGTAAGGTAGGACAGAGCAATTGTTCTAGAAAAGACAGAGTATTCTGTCTTTGAAGAATGCACAGCACTGCAGAGTTTGCAAAGAAATGTAAGTGAAGTGCAGCAACACAACAACAAGTGTAGACACAGCAGTGTGGGGTAGATGTAGCAAAGAAGATGGCACAACAGTGCAACAGAGAATATGCAGCAGCATAAAAGAACAATATAATGAGTATGCACAAAGTGCAATGAATGTTTTGTTTTGAAACTGCATCTAAAGCAGTGTTTGGCAGTAATCCCTCCGTGAGAGGAAGTGAAGTTCTTAGTGAATCCCTCTGTTAAAGAGGAAGGTGCTTTTCAGCACAGTGTCATGGTAAATCCCTCTGTCAGGAGGAAGATGCTTTTTAGCATACACATGGTAAATCCCTCTATCAAGAGGATGATGCTTTTGAGCATAGTCACAGGTGAATCCCTCTGTCAAGAGGAAGGTGTTCTTCAGCACATTGTTATGGTGAATCCCTCTGTCATGAGGAAGGTGCTCTTAAGCACAGTTTCAGGTTAATCCCTCTATTAAGAGGAAGACTATTTTTTTTATTGTGGAACTGCATCATAAGCAGTTGGTGAATCCCTCTATGTGAGGAAGTGTCTGGGTATGGCCAAATGCCCAGCAGTTGAAATTAAAGGGGAGTGTTGAAAATGTAATTTCAACCGCGCGCGGGAAACCACTCAGTAAAAACCACAAACCGCCAGTAACCTCATTGGACCGCTTTTGGTTTGCAGATGGTTTCCGTACAAATGACTCCGATAAGATTTGGAGCAGACACGTGGAGGTGGGGTGACATCACCCTCTGACATTTATCGGACGATAAATGTCGGTCAGAAAGGGTCCTCCGATATTCGTCCGATCTGCTCCAAGACTGCTTGCCGTCGGATCAAGGTCAAAGCTGGGTACACTCTGCAAGACATGGAAATTGCGTAAAGTTTTGTCTTTCACCAGTAAATTAATTTATGAAGTACCTTGGCCATGCTGAGAATTAAATGGCTTTCGTAGATATACGTGAAAGAATTAAATTTAGTGTTTGTGTTTGTTTTACGAATGTAGTTTTTTATTTTCACGGAACAAGTAAAAAAAAGATAGTTTTATTATTTTGCATATGATATATATGCGTTATGTTTTGTTCGGTTGACTTGTGTGTGGAGAGTTGGTTCGCGGCAGCGAATGAAGACCACGGAAGTAACTTGTGTGAGGAGAGTTGGTTCTCGGCAGCGAATGAAGACCAGGGAAGTAATAAAACACACAGCTCGTAAAAAAAAGGGAATGAGACAGAGTCTATTTTATTGGTATGAAACGCAGTAAAGTTTTTTTTTGGTAATGTAAGAAATGAAATGAATGCACAGTGCAGGAGAAGCCAAGAGGTGAAAGAAGAGAACCAGAGGAGGTTTGTGTAAAAACCATGAATTGTTTCACACAGCAGTGAAAAAGGTAAAATTGTAAATCCTTGTAATCTTTGTTTTTCACAAAGCAGTGAAGGTAAATGAAATATTTACACAGAGTGGTGTAAAATTTCAAAGGAGACAGAGTAATTTTGTTAAAATGTTTTGGTGAATCCCTCTGAGTGAAAGAGGATGAATATGTATTAGTAATTTTGTTTTAATGAATAGAAATCTTTATGGTGGTGGAATACTCTGAGTGAAAGAGGATGAATATGTATTAGTAATTTTGTTTTAATGAATAGAAATCTTTATGGTGGTGGAATACTCTGTTCTGTGTATTTTTTTTAAGGCTTCCCTGTGCACAAAAGATCCTGGAGTAGAGGAAAAACATAGCATTGACTTTGTGTTCAATTAATGTTTGGTTTTGGTATTTTCCCATTGCAAAAATTCCCAACAAGAGAACTAGGTAACATTATGATTATATATTAATATTTGTGTTGATTTTGATAACATACATATTAAAAAAACTGAAGTATTAAATTACTTGAAAAAATATCTCGAACTTTGAAGTTACCCCATCTTGAAATTTTACGATGTATAACTACAGAGATGGAATAAAAAATATAAAATACTCTATAACGTGGCAAATTGAACTCATATTATATGGACAAATGATCTCGACGAGAGGATTCGATATCATATCGATAGAGCGATGCAACGTGGTGATCTCCACGAGAGGATTCGATATGATATCGATAGAGCGATGCAACGCCGGGAGGGAACTACGTAAAATGATGATTATATATTAATTTTTTGTGTTGATTTTGATAGCATACATGTTAAAAAAACTGAAGAATTAAGTTACTTGATCCGAAAAATATCTCGAACTTTGAAGTTACCCCATCTTGAAATCTTACGACGTATAACTACATATGTGGAATAAAAAATATAAAATACTGAATGACGTGGCAAATTGAACTTATAATATGGACAAATGATCTCCACGAGAGGATTGGATATGATATCGATAGAGCGATGCAACGTGGTTGAGCTGTATGTCACGTATGTAACAATAACAAGTTACATATTATGGATTTCCTTTAGCTATATTAATCCTCTTCTTCCCACCTAGGCGGCTCTTGTTCGAAGCCTGTGGCTACTCTGGTCAATTGAACCCTATGGATCTTGGAGGGTTGTTTTGGTATTCTGTGCTTCTGGGAAGCACTGTTGTCACATTCTTGCTTTTCGATGTGTGGAGGAGGAAGGCGTATTACAGGCTTCCTCCAGGTCCTGCGGGATGGCCGATTGTGTGAAATCTGCCGCAGGTGGGTAACAAGCCCCACGAATCCTTTTTCCACCTTGCCAACAAATATGGGCCGATCATAAGCCTCTCTCTCGGAATGAAAACCACAGTGGTGGTCTCCTCTTCCGCCATGGCAAAGGAGGTTCTCAAGACCCATGACCACATATTGTCTGGCCGGATCTTGACACAGGCAGGCAAGGCTCTTTCCCACTACAAGACCTCCATAGTCTTTGGCCAATATGGATCTCACTGGCGCATGCTCAGACGTGTATCCATTAACGAACTCTTTTATGCGAAGAGGCTGGAAGCTCTGCTACATCTCAGAAGAGATCAAGTAAATCGAATGATTCATCAGATTTTTTAAGACGCCGTGAAGGGAAAGTGCGTGGATATTGGATACACAGCCTTCCAGTCGTCTTTTAATCTGTTAGGAAAAATGGTGTTTGGAAAAGATGTGTTGAATCCTCAGTTGAGTACTCAAGAGTTGAAATATGCCCTTTCTAAAGTGATGGTGCTTTATGCAACTCCCAATGTCGCAGACCTTTTCCCCTGCCTTCAGTTCTTAGATCCCCAGGGCGTGTACCGTAATACGAACTTCTATTTCAGAAAGGTGTATGGCGTAATTGACGAATTCATTGAGGATCGCCTGGTTACGAGATCAGAGGAATGTAGGGACAGAAGTTATAGTGAAAAGGATCTGTTGGACGTTCTTCTGGACATGAGAAGCCACGAATTTACTGTCCACCATATCAGAGGCTACTTAGTTGTAAGCCTTTTTTTTGTTTATTGGTTCTCGTTTAGCTGGTTCTAGCGCAGCTCTTTTTCATGGAAAATGTATTTCGTGTCCTCTTTCTATCTGATGTTTAGTTCCATTTTGGTGCAGGACATATTTGGGGCCGGGAGTGACACCACCGCAACGACAATAGAATGGGCGATGACAGAACTCATCCGCCATCCCGAAAAGATGAAACAAGTCCAAGCCGAACTGGATGAGGTAGTGGGGCGTAAACGAATGGTGGAAGAAAATGACGCAGAGCGTCTCCCTTATCTCCGTGCAGTGGTGAAGGAAGTGTTCCGATTGCACCCGCCGGTTCCTTTTCTGATACCTCACAGAGCCGATAACCGTTGTGAGATTGCGGGATTCGTGATACCGAAGCACGCTCAAATAATAGTCAACGTGTGGGCAATCGGAAGGGACCCTTCGATCTGGAAGGAGCCCTTGAAATTTATGCCGGAGAGATTTCTTGATACGGAGATGAGTAGTGTGGATTACAAGGGACAGAACTTCGAGCTGATTCCGTTCGGAGCAGGAAGGAGAATGTGCGTGGGGCTTCCGTTGGCCAGTCGGATGGTCCATCTGCTGTTGGCGTCGCTCCTCCATCCATTTGAGTGGGCACTTCCCCGAGGCATAACGGGCGATAAAGTGTACATGAGCGACAGGTTCGGACTCACACTGGCTAAGGCGGTGCCACTGGAAGCAATTCCAACGCCGCGCCTACCTGCGGAAATGTATTTGTTAGACTAAACTAGAACGGAATTGGCTCTGCAGCCACTCTTTCTTCAGCATTGCTTCTATCGTTTTGATGACTTTAATTGTATGTGGTAATGAACTTCTGCGTCGATTCCATTGGTTGTTCTGTGTTTATTTTCTGTAGATGGGTGGTGTTTATTTTTCATGAGATTTTAGGTTCACATCTCACAAAAAGAATTGAAAAGAGTTGCAAATGGGTTTACTAAAAGAATTGAAAAAAGTTGCAAATGGGTTTATGAAAAAATAAATCAGTACAAAGGATATTTGAGAAGGGTTTAAATAAACATTATTTTATTATAACCAAATCATTTTTACATCTAAATTGCTTACTCTAATGTTGTTGTGTTGCAAATGGGTTTATGAAAAAATAAACTAGTACAAAGATATTTAAAAAAAGTTTATATAAATAATATTTTATTAATAAAAAAATCATTTTTACATCTAAATTAAAACTTACTTTATTGTGGTTGTATTCAAATATCATGTACAATGACAAAAAAATAATTTTACCATTAAAAACCTAAAACAATGAAATTAATAGTCTTTCATACAACAATGAAATCAATAGTCTGTCTTATATACATCCATTTTTGCTATTAAGTTTAAAATAGAGATAGAAAATGGTACTTATTGATATATAATGAAAATTAAATATATTTTACTAAAATTACAATTATATCACTAAATTTAAAATCATTATTAAAATTTCATTATAATTATAATAGTTCATTGTAAGATATTGATAAAGTTTTCTGAATTAATTACACCATTAATTGGTCCAAATTTCAAACCATCTCATATTATTTATCCAAATTTTTTTATAAAATCAACATAAATCACAATGGTCTAAAACAGTGATCCAAATTTCAAACCAGGTAACATGATCTATACCATTTTTTTTATCAAAATCAATATAAATTACAAAGTTCTAGAATCAAACCATATAAAATATGTATATTTTTAACTAAAATTTCATTTTTATCCACTACAACCCTTTATATTACTGATAAAAAGAAAAGAGAGTGTACATAATTTCCATTTATAAATAACCCAAGCATAACATAAAATTCAAAAGATCATGAACGTCCGCCAGAGCAGTACTAGTTATCAACATCAAGATACAGTAACAGAACCTTTAGCGGGTCATTTACCAACCAGCTTCAGCAATGAGACCTAACTTTTATGAAAACATAACACCAAAATTGGGTTGACCGAATCGCTTTTATCCAAGAATAAGAAACATACATTCCGCATAGCACCCAGCAGTGAGACATACAGGTCATTCTGAATATAAACGCCGTTACTTCACTAAATCTTCAGTAGGATCGGTTTATAAGATCTCAGAATAGGCGTTCAGCATAAAACATTTCCTTACCCTATAAAACGAGCAGGAAATATCCATAACGCGCCCAGAACAGAAACTCGGAGGGCGTAGAACCGTGTTCAGCAAAAAACTTTATTGCCAAGAGCTTTCTCACGCATGGCGAGTAGCGACCATTCGAACAGCACATGCTCCAAGAGGAGACTTCATTTTGTTTGTTAGAATAAATCGTTAATAAACTATTTGTAAGATTTTGCAATTAATTTCAATCATTTTTTATAATATTTAAATAATCAGAATAATTTATCAAATTTATAGATTAAATTAAATGAATATAATATAAAGTCATTTTTACTTTCATGTTTTATTTATTTTATAAATTTAATTTATAAAAGAAAATTTATAATTTTTTTACTCATATTTCAATATTTGAATGAATACTTATTCTATAAAAATTTTAATTTATTTATAACTAGCATAACCACATTAATAAATGTGGTTGATATAAGAAGAAACATCATTTTCCATCATTTATATGTTAATTAGTTTTTGTAAATAAAACCAATCAAGTTTGGTTCCAACAAGTTTACAAAAATTACAATAATATTTTAAAATAAGTATTACCATACAACATCAAAAGATTGTGAGTTAATATACATCCTCATATATTCTTATATATTATAATATAACAAATTTTATATTATATCAAAGTTAATAGTATATTAATTTGAAATTAATATATTTAATATTAAGATATATTATATTAATTTTTAGTATTAATATCAGATTTTATAATTTAATATTAATAGCAAAGATATTTTTTTTAATATTAATATTAGATTTAATAAGGTTTCTACATGACATGATAATAAAAATTATAATAAAATTTAGAATTTTAATGTGGTATTTAAACTTTAATTTTAATTTGGAATTTTAAAGTGGGAAGAAATTTTATGGAAGGTAAATTTATGATCTATTCAAATCCAAAGTATATGATAAGGTATATTTTGAACATAGATATATATACTTATACCTTGCCCCTATATTGCATGTAGAATGGCCTATCAACAGAATAACATAAAAAAATTCTAATGTTGTTCATAACCTAGATACACTTGAATTGTAATTTTTAATAAAATAATATCATATCAACTTAGTTATATTATTAATGGATTAAATTTTAGATATCTACTAATTTTAAAATCTAAATTATGGAATATTGTATCTTAATGTTTTTCCTTATCCCATAAACTAAATTGATATGTCTGTATTGATGATATCAAATCTGAAGCCTATATTGGGTTCATCACTAGCCTATAATAGATCTAGCCATAGATATGAGAGCCTATTTTCTTCATTGTTTATTCAAGAGTGATATGTGTTTTTGGGATAAAGTAATGATTGAAAACAAAAATTGCATAGGCTTGATTAAGCTTAATAGCTCGATTGAGCCCGTGGTTAACCATGTAAATGACTCACTCTTTGAATTTAAAATTGAAGCCCTTGATTGAGGGTTTAGTTTCTAAGGTCCTTAAAACCACAATTTTAGCACCGTTTTTGCAACACCATTTTGTAACCTAGCGGACATAGGGAAAAATTTGTCCTTAAGTGACAGAGTTAATCATGTTGGATTCATGAAGCAATTTCCTATCCTATTACATATGGGTTTAATATTTTGTATTTCATATGATATTTTTCATTTAATTTCTGTTAAACATAATACTTGAAATATACACAAAGAAAATATTTCAAAAAATACCACTATTTTTGTTTAAGAGTCATATTCAAAAGGGTACTTTTTCTTTTTCAATTTATCTAAATAGTTGAAAAAAGACTTTTGGCAACATGTCTCTACAAAATGCAATTGAAATACTACTTCCCAAACTTCAAAAAATAATAAAAACTATAATTTTACATAAATAAAAACAAATAAAAAATGAAAACCTTAGTTCTCTTTGGGTAGATCATGCTCACACACGCACACACATTTTAGACTAAGTTATGCTTTTTGAATGCACACATACCTTTTAAGATGTAAGAAAATTTACAAGGACAAGTATTGCATTTAATGGAAAATTGAGAGTCTATATGACACTGATTTGTTTTGCAAAAAATATCATTAGGACAACAACATAATTCTTGACATATTGTATTTGTATTGTGAATGAGAATTCACAACGCGCTTATATGAATTTTGAGGTCTCCTAATCAAAATTCACAATACTTATATGAATTGTGAGGGCTTCAATTCAATATTAAAAAAATAAAATAAAAAATCATCACTACCTTTAGTGTAAAACT
This sequence comes from Pinus taeda, assembly GCA_000404065.3. Lineage (NCBI taxonomy): Eukaryota > Viridiplantae > Streptophyta > Pinopsida > Pinales > Pinaceae > Pinus > Pinus taeda. The sequence continues at coordinate 72,164 of APFE030333153.1, forward strand.
GTAACCCATCTTCTTACATTCTCTAAAGTTCAAAAAAACACAAAAAAAAAATTAATAAATCTAATGGAAACCACTCTTCGATAAAAAGTAATAATGACATAAAGATCTTAACAAAAAAGTTAAGACAAGAAGATCTCACATACCGGAGACAAAGTACAGAATGATTTGTTAGTTTTAAATTTTATAATTGCTCGTACCATAGATCTATATATGTGTGGTGTTTAATGTAACATTATATATTGATAAATATAAAAAGAGGAGTAAAAATTTTAAAACTAAAAAAGTTAGTAAATGTATAAAAATAAAAATAAAAGCAAAAAAGAAAATCAATATTTATTGCGAAAAAAAATAGAGAAAAAATCACAATAAAGGAAAGATTTGTTAGCTAAATTAATGAATAATGAATTTTCTTAATTGATAGAAATTATTAGGATGTCTTTTAATTTCTAATCTCCCAAGTGATGTTAGAGAATTCATGGGCATGCAAGAATTTTAGTTATTAGAGCGTTTTGTAATATTTGATATTTAAAGTTATTTGAAAGTGTTTGATATACGTTCATTAAGGCTAGTAATGGAATAGTTTTGTTTAGTTAGTATATATTATGTTGTAGAAGCAAAAAAATCAATATGTTAGAGATAAAAATAATACCAGAGAAGTAATGACCAAAATCATACTTACCAACAATACACATAAACCATGCACACTACAATCTATTCTAAAAAAATTTAATTAACTAAAAATCAACCAACAATAAATCTATTATTTATTACATTGGCTAGACCAAGTTAACCCTCTTGTCACCCCTGGAAAGTCATCAAACTTTTATAGATTTCATCACATGTAATCCATGGCCATGGATTCATGAAGCAATTCCATATCCTATTACGTATGAGTTTGATATTTTGCATTTCATACAACATTTTTCATTTAGTTTCTTTCAAACATAATGCTTGAAATATACACAAAGAAAATATTTCAAAAAATACACGTGATGCAATCCAAATACTACTTCACTAACTTCAAAAAATAATAAAAATATAATTTTACATAATAAAAAAAAAATAATATGAAAACCTTATTTCTCTCAATAGATCATGCTTATATATATATATATATATATACACACACACATTTTAGACTAAGCTATGCTTCGTGAACACACACATACCTCTTAAGATGTACGGAAATTTACAAGGACAAGTATTGTATTTAATGGAAAATTGAGAGACTATATGACACTAATATATATTTTTTTAAATATCGTTAGGACAACAACATAATTCTTGACATATTGTCTTTGTACTCTGAACCAAAATTCATAATGTTTATATGAATTTTGAAGGCTCCGAATCAAAATTCACAATTCACAATGTCTATACGAATTTTGAGGGTTTGATATTAAAAAAAAATCGAAATCGAAATTTCATCACTACATTTAGAAAAAATATAACCCATCTTCATGCATTCTTTAAAATTCAAAAAAAAAAAGCTAGATTAATAAGACTAATAAAAACTAATAGAAAAAGTGACACTAACTTATTAAAATATATGCATTTGCACTGAAAAGATCTTAACAACAACATGGAATGATTTGTTACTTTTAAATTTTATAGTTGCTTTCTCACACACACGGGGGTGTTATGGTGTTCAATGTAACATTACAGAGAAAAAAAATTAAAACTAAGAAAGTTAGTAAATGTATAAAGATAAAGATAAAGATAAAGTACAAAAGAAAATTAATATTTAATGTGAAATGAGAATTAGAGAAGTTCCGTCTAATTTTTTATTCAGTTGATTGACGAGCAGCCTGAGACTGCCATTAAATGCCACTGCTAGTCGATTTGCAGTTCCCCTACACCCACCATTATATGCCTTCACTCAAGCGAGCCTTGAATTTGGAGGGCTACTTATTACAATGAATTTCCTTGCCCCTTAATGTACAGTCTCCAATACAGAGAAGAGGATAACTCCTAATTTAATATAATGAAACAATCAGCCAAGAAACTGAGTAAATACAAAATCATGAGGCATTCATACGCGCCAATACAAGCATTCCGCTTGGGGATAAGAGCAGACGATCCAAAAGTCGATGGAGGCCCATTCGTGTGATCCGGATTTCGGTGGAGACGGTGCAGCTCTACTTGAAGATGGCGACGGAGTAGAAGAAGTGGGAGACGGAGAAGGATTTGATGAAGAATCTCTCCGAGGAGGCGACGAAGGTCTCACTAACTTGCAGCTCAGTAACCAACTTCCAAAGCACTTCCAGCTCCGTGTTTACTGTAACTAACTTCCAACGAAGTGTTCTCCACGGTGTTTTCCGCGGCCTATAATGATCCAACGGCACAATCGTTTTTAATCGTCTAACCAATCAGATCAATCATGTAAGATAGGGCATGGTGGCAGGGAGTTCTCAGCCTATAATGATCCAATGGCACAATTATTTTTAATCGTTTAACAAATCAGATCAATGGTGTAAGATAGGATATGATGGCATATAGCGGAGTGGAGTTCTTGCCGAATGAAAACGTAATTAATAATTATTCTTAAACTTGATAATTTATTTTAAAATAAATTTGTGCACATAATAATGTAACTTTAAAAATTTTCACAAGTATTTTTAAAACAATTTTTATATTTTAATTTTGTCCATATTTATGTCAATAGATATATTTATTTTGGAATAAGACTTCTAAAATTTTAATATAAGTATTAATAATTATTATGTGGATAGTAGGGATTTAACCTCCAAAGAATATTCAAAAATATTCTTAATAGTATATACAATTCAAAAGTTAAAGGTACAATTTCTTTTCTTTTTTCAATTAAATTGATTAATTATAAATAAAGGTATGAACGAGTGTCATATGAAGTGAATTATAGTTTTTTGAACATGTTGTATTGGAAAACCAAAATATTTTTCCATAGTATTGTAACAAAACCTATTTGCAAATTAAGAATCTCCATGATAAAGTAAAATAAATCTACATAATTAAGAATCTTATTTTGGAATTTTTTTAAAATATATATACATTTAATTTAGAGATAAAATATTTTTATAATTTATAACAATAATATAATATTTAAATAAAACGATAATTTAATTAATTTTTATGATTTTTTAAGTTTAAAACTCTAAAATATAACAAAAGAAATGTTTCATAACTTACTACATATTTATATTTATTGACATTTATCAACCATTCATTGTAATAATTTTACAACTATTTTTAATTAAAAAAACTAAAATTACACCGTTACTAAAAACATATATCTTTATTTCTATTTTATATATAAACTATTTATTAAATTTAACTCTACAAATTCAAAACAAAAATAAATAGCGTTGCTTCTCAGGTAACTTTTTATATATATAATTTAACATACTCATTAATTTTCATGTTAAGAATTCACGTTCAAATTTATTTAGTTATATAATTATTGATTTTTTACTATGATAAAAGTAATTGAACAACAATTATTATGTTAATAATAAATTAATTTTAAAAATATATTTTATTTTAGGTTATCTTGAATGATTGAATGGAATTTCAAATACTTACTCATAACATAATGAAGTATAATACTTTTAAATATTATTATATTAAATTCCAACTTTATGAGCTCTTAAACAAATATATTTATGTACTAGCGTGAAGGTCACTCTAACTCTCAAACTTAAAAAAACATTTTTTTCTCATTAAATCACTCCGATGAAATTTTAAATAATTCTCTAAAATCTGAAAATTTAATATACATAACACTTTGTCCTATTGGGTGGTGGGAGGCGGTTCCTGCAGTATATTTCCATTAATATCGATATAAGATGACCCACTTGTCTCGATAAAGTTTGACCCGCCGGTCAATTTTTATTATTTACTTATACTTGTCGTGGTATAAGGCAATCACTTAACATTTTGATCATAGGTTAACTTTTTATGTGTTGATTTTGATAACATGCATATTAAGGAAAAAAATTAACACAGTTATTTTCCACTATACATTTTTTTTTTAAATCCTTAACAAAAAAATTAAATTACAATTAAATTAATGTACAATTAAACTAAACTAATGTGTACTAGTGGATAGGAAATAATGTGTACTAGTGGATAGGAAATAACCATGTCACTGTCTAGTTAGTGCATAGTCACTTCTGGATGTCATCATAGGTGTCATCTGCTACTAAAAATATAGAACATGCCAAAACTAAAAAGTGATTAAAAATAGAACATGCCAAAACTAAACAGTGATCCAAATGATAGTGATAGTAAATATCTAATAGATGAAGAAAAATAGTCATATGCAAAGCTAATTATTTATGGAAAAGACACTAAATATGCTTTAACCCAACCACTGTAATCAAAACAATGCATCAATTTCATCAATTACATCTTGTCCACATTGGATATTACATCAAAATAACTTGGAAACGACCATTCCAATGATAATTATAAATTAATTTTATTAAAACAACTTGGATGTTTAAATCCGTTACCACTATTGGATGCCCGCCTAGTGCCTAACTCATTTTATGGATAGCAACAACAAATTTGCAACTTGCCATCCCAATTAAAGGCAGGTCGGTAGGGTTGGTAAGATAAAGTTGGCTATCTTCACTGTACTGGAGACCTTTCAAATTAGTAAATTGTCGTTTACTCCACTTCATTTGTAAGCATTGAATGGATAAAAGTTATCTGGATTATGTATGACCATTTCAGTTCTCAACAAACCACATATTCATGCACTGTTTGCCAAAACAGAGTCAATATTTAAATCCGTTACAACTATCGGATGCCCCCATGGCCTAACTCATTTTATAACTTGCCATCCTAAGATTGGTAGGATTGGTAAGTCACAGGGTGGGTAGCGTGATATGGTAAAGTGATATGAGTTATATGTTGTTGTAAATGAGTGTAAATATTTAAATTTAACATAAAAAGAATTATATTAAAATATAATAATAAATAATAATATAATTTAATAAAAATAATAAAATAAATAATTTATTTAATTTAATTTGTTGTATTTTAATTTTAATTTTGGTTAATAAAAAAAAATAAAATATGTATATCACATTAAGATAAACTAAATAATAATTGATTTATATTTATAATTATGATATTTTATAGTAATAATTTAATAATTACTTGTATTTAGAGGTCTGGCTAGTATTGTCAGGTAAACATTTTGATTAGATCAAATTAAAAAAAAAAAATAATTCTATGTTGAAATAAAATTTTTTGCTGAGTAGTTAAAGTCTAATTTGAAATAAAAATAAAAATTCTATAATTTTGTTTTTTATTATTTTTGTTTGGTAGTTAAGTTAAATATTTTTTCACGCGAACCAGGGAAAGAGAGAGTATTAATTTCTAACACGATAACAATTATGCATACACATAATTGATTGTGAAGCTGCTGTACAAATGTTCTCGAGGCTCCTCTGAGTTTAATATTGAAGGCGCTGATCTGGATTTGTTATTGTAACTGCAAGGAAATAAGATTTGGTACAGTGGAGGATGGAGTTGATTTCGACTCTACGAGTCTCCTTAAAGCTACGGTTTCTAACTTAGGTGGGTGCAAGGCTCATTCTACAACTTGCAAGCTAGGGAATGACAAAGCACGAGAATTGATGATGCGTTTTCAGTCTGGGACCCGGGCTTGAATCCTTTTTGGTGCCATTGGGTGAATGGACTCCATTCACAATCAATCTTCTTACCCTTACCTGGTTTTTTGGGATTGAACGTAGGTGGAATTTCTGGGAAGTGGTTTGGTTTTTTACTGCATGTTCTAAAGTAACTCTTACCCCATTTACATTCCTCAAAGGGTGGTCAAAACGTAATGTTCATTTTCCAAACTGTACAAATCTAATATGTGCACCACTGATATATTTAATATATATATATATATATATGGATTTCATTGTATGTGGTAATGAACTTCGACATCGATTCGGATTTAGTCACTGTGACGATCTTTGATGACTGTGATTAAGTTCAAGATGTGTGGTTATTTGTTTATTAGATTTTTTAGGTTTAAATTTTATCCCAAAAAAATAAATTTAAGTTTAAAATTTATGAAAAGTAAAAAATATGATGGTGGGTAAATGAAAGTCAACTAACTCTTCCTTATGCATGTTTGAAGTAAGTTTGAAGAAGAGTTGGTTAATACTTCGTTAGGATCTTATGAATGAAAATCTTATAATTGTGTAATATAGTTGCAAAGATAATATAAAGTAGATAAAGAAATAGTCAAAAGAAAATTTAATGTACTTTAATTATAATAATATAATATATCTACTCGTCCATATGGGGTAGCTCAAGGGGCAATGGTTTTGGGTTCAAATCTTGGGCTACCCTTCCCCCTTTGAGGGGTACTTAATGGACATGTAAATGGGAGAGTCCGGCCCCGACCAACAAAAAAAAATTATAATAATATCTACTCAATTACTATTTTTTATAATTAATTTTTTTAATATAATTTTTATAAATATTTTTCAACACACAATATTTTAATTAAAAAAATTAATTTTAATGTGCTGTTGTATAAATATTTTATATAAAAATTTTAAATTTTTAATATGAGGTGTTATAAACTAGAGATAAATATAGATAAGTTTAAGATTTTTTTTTTTTTTTTTTTTTTTTTTTATATTAAATTTTGTATATCTTTATTAATTAAATTTAATATGAAATTTTGGAAGTATCGTATTATGTGAATATAATCATTATTTTTAATTATATTCCTAAATGAAAATTTGATTTATTAGCTACTATTTATATTTGTTTATATCATCCAATTTCATATATTTAATATTTTATTTTTAGTATACATTTATTAATTAAGTTTTTATATATTTTTCATCTTTATATTTAAATATATTTTTGTTTTTAGTTATGTGTTTATATTAACCAGCCTAGATCCAACTTAACTCTTGATCTACCAAGTACCGAGAGGGATCAAATCTCTTTGAATCTTAAGATATTTGTATCTTAGGATATTTGATCCCTCTAGACACTGTAGATTTAGAGTTTCCCCCTTTAAATTGGTTATACTCCACAAGAATACTATGGGGAATACCATGGGTTCTCATAAACCTAGAGCTCAAAAACCATTTACCCTTTTTTTGTAAGTTGACATTTTTCTATTAATTCAAGAAAATGATACATCTTTGGATGAACAGAAAGCATGAAAACAAGGCCTCGGTCCTATCGAATTTGTTGGCCATTATATACATACAAAAAAGAACTAAGAGGATATGTAGAAAACTAGATAACATCGTATCAATAGCCCACCACACACAAAAAAGAGCAAAACCTAGAAAAAAAACCCACTTGCTTCATTGCAAATTATCATCATTTAGGGCTTGAGCTTCATTTCCCCTGTCATCCATGTGATAAAAGGCATCATGGATGTGAGCTTCCATATGTACTATCTACCCTTCAAAACCATCCATCATATCATGCAAACTTTGTTAGTTATGCCAAAGTGATGTTTGGGCATTTAGAATGTGTCCATAATTGTGCCACATATGAGAAAATAAAATAATCATATCATGTGGTATGTCTAGTGGTCTTGAGCTAGTTGGTCCACCGAGGTTTAGACCTTCAATGGAATCAAAAAGAGGTGGAAAATCAACATGCCCAAGAGATCTTATTTTTTGAACCTCAACCTCACCTTCATCCACTGGCTGAGCCCCTTGTCTTCATTCTTCATTACGTGTTTCCCACCCCCAATGTCGACAACCACACTGTCTTAGCATTGGCAGCTCAAAACTAACATGACTACGACTGGCACAAATTAGACACCAAATAGGTGCAAACAGAGGCACTCGACCAACTCGGAGAGTCGGGTTTCCCACCCCCAATGTGGACAATAAAAAAGAGGTGGAAAATCAACATGCCCAAGAGATCTTATTTTTTGAACCTCAAGCTCACCTTCATCCATTGGCTGAGCCCCTTGTCTTCATTCTTCGTTATGTGTTTCCCACCCCCAATGTCGACAACCACACTGTCTCAGCATTGGCAGCTCAAAACTAACATGACTACGGCTGGCACAAATTAGACACCAAATAGGTGCAAAGAGAGGCACTCGACCAACTCGGAGAGACGGGTTTCCCACCCCCAATGTGGACAACCACACTGTCTCAGCATTGGCAACTCAAAACTAACATGACTACGGCTGGCACAAATTAGACACCAAATAGGTGCAAACAGAGGCACTCGACCAACTCGGAGAGACAGGATTCCAAAGGCTTGAGTAACAATAAATCCTCGATAGAAGTTGGTCTGAGACACCCTCCTCGAGCACCATAACGGTCGAGGGAAGGCTCTTTTGCAAACCAATAAGATAAAAAACTAAGTATTTTCTCAATATTTGTGAGCCACTAGATAACATAATTCTCAAAAAAACAAAATAACAAGCACAACAGAATAATTCAGTTACCCTTGAGGGCAATGCAACCCACATCTCACACAATAAACATAAAACCCTTTTGAAGAATGTAAATGGGGTAAGAGTTACCTAACAACATGTAGTAAAAAGCCAAACCATCTCCTAGAAATTCCACCTACGTTCAACCTAGAAAAAACTAGGGAGGGGCAAGTACGTTCAACCTAGAAAAAACTAGGTAGGGATAAGAATATTGATTGTGAATAGAGTCCATTCACCCAATGGCACCAAAAAAGATTAAGCCCGGGTCCCAGACTGAAAACGCATCACTCAATTCTCGTGCTTTGTCATTGCCTAGCTTGCAAGTTGTAGAATGAGCCTTGCAAGTTAGGAACCGTGGCTCTAAGGAGACTCGTAGAGTCGAAATCAACACCACCCTCCACTGTGCCAAATCTTGTTTCCTTGCAGTTACAATAACAAATCTAGATCAGCGCCATCAAAGAGGAGCCTCAAGAACATTTGTCGAGCAGCTTCACAATGCCCACATTCAATCATGTCTATGCATAATTGTTGTCGTGTTAGAGATTAAGACTCCCTCTTTCCCTCGTCCGCGTTCCTCACCTTAGTGGGAAAAAAACATTTACCTTAACTACCAAACAAAAATAATATAGAATTTTTATTTTTATTTCAAACTAGACCTGAACTACTCAACAAATTTTTTTATTTCAACATATAGTTCTTTTTATTTTTAATTTTATTTTGATCTAATCAAAATGTTTACATGACAACACATTATAATATTTTTTGCATACTAGCCAGGCCTCTAAGTACAATTATTTTATTAAATATATGTTAGAAATATCTAATATAAATATAAATCATTATTATTTAATTTATTTAATAGAATACATATTCTAAAAATTTTTATAAAAAATACTAAATTTATAATAAAAATAAAAATAAATATACAACATTAATTTAAATTATTTATTTTTTATTATTTTTTATTTTTTTATTTATTATTTTATTTTATTATTTATATAATACTTTTATATTAAATTTAAATATTTACACTCATTTATAACAACATATAACTCATACCACTCTACCAACCCTGTGACTTACCAATCCTGGGGGCATCCGATAGTTGTAACGGATTTAAACATTGAGTCTGTTTTGGCATATAGTGCATGAATATGTGGTTTGTTGAGAACCGAAATGGTCATAGATAATCCAGATAAGTTTTATCCATTCAATGCTTACAAATGAAGTGGAGTAAACGACAATTTGCTAATTTGAGAGGTACCCAGTACAGTGAAGATAGCCAACTTTATCTTACCAACCCTACCGACCTGCCGTTAATTGGGATGGCAAGTTGCAAATTTGTTGTTGTTATCCATAAAATGAGTTAGGCACTAGGCGGGCATCCCATAGTTGTAACGGATTTAAACATCTAAGTTGTTTTAATAAAATTAATTCATAATTATTATTGGAATGGTCGTTTCCAAGTTATTTTGATGTAATATGCAGTGTGGACAAGATGTAATCGACGAAATTGATGCATTGTTTTGATTATAGTGGTTGGGTTAAAGTATATTTAGTGTTTTTTCATAAATAATTAGCTCTGCATATGATTATTTTTCTTCCTCTATTAGATATTTACTATCATTTGGGATTAATTTTTATTTTTAACATTTTCTATTTTTAATAAGTCTATTTTTAGTAGGAGATGACACCTATGACGACACACAAAAGTGATTATGCACTAATTAGACACTGATATGGTTATTTCCTATCCACTAATACACATTAACTTATCAATGAAATCCCTATTTCTTGATGTGCATTTCCTCTCTTATGTGAGGGATATCCTTATCGACAACCCTTTTCACTCACCTTATCATCTTATCCTTTGACACTTAGTCTTATTTTTGGACTTTTCTTGGCCTTTTTGAGTTAGGAGTTTCCCGAGGAAGTTACTTCTATAGTCCTAAATTATTTATTGCTTCACTTCTATGTATTCAACCCTATTTTAGATATTTTCTCTATTTTAGGGTCTTCTACTCTAATTTAAGCCTTCTAGCTATTTAAGGAAAGTATTCTTTTATTTTCTAATATGCATGGATTATGTCCAACTTAGTGCACATCAGTTCTTTCTCAAGGAGGGTTATTTAATCGTATTCATGTCAAAAAACAATACACACAATAGTTATGAAGTAATCTGAATTGGTAGGGTTATTTAATCGTATTCATGTCAAGAAACAATACACACAATAGTTATGAAGTAATCTGAATTGGTATCTTCAACTACTCAGTGATTTTTAGTGCAATTTCATTCTCTCTTATTTCTTGTGATGTAATTTCTAGTGGAATGTTTTCTACAAAACTAGATCTTGTGTATATGCTTAAAACCCAAAAATTTTAATATGGATCTTTGTAGGGCCTAATTTCTAATTAACTCTTTGTTATAATGGCTTTAGAATTATTGGATTCACAATCCTCTTCTTAGCATATTTTTCTAATGATATAGAATTGAGAAATTATAAAAGAATTGAGTCATCTTTTTGTAACAAGGAAGTGGAAAAGAAGAGAATGAATCTATTTTATGTGATATATCACTCTCTTTAATATATAAATTACTTTCTTCTATGGTTCATAATTCATAGGCATTGAATAATTTTACTTTGTAGCTTTTGAAGTCATCCAACAACATTCTATTCTAAGCAAGTAGAACTTACTCCTTAGAGCAAGTGTTGCATGTTGAATTTTTTTTTTCCTAAAATTTGCATTTTTCATCAAATTTCTGAATATATATCTATATATATATTAATATATATATATATTACACATACACGTTGAGTGCATTCACGAGGATCTTCCTAGATCCTACATGTGGCATAATAGTTGTAAACCCTAGGGAATGAAATCCATATACCATAGAACAAACAAAACAGACAATAAGGCACACAAACCCTTCAAAGAAAAAACTCCAAAGGGACCTCAAACAAAGCCCAAAATAGACAATGAAACATTACATGCAAGAAAACCCCAAAGGAAGCGTACCACAATATCTAGTACAAGCAATGAAACACTTGTAAAACAGGAAGAAAACCTAAACAAAATAAAGGCCAATATCCCAAAGAAGTGCAGGGCATAGGCCGTTGGTAGAGCCCAAAGAACCTAATAATAAACACGCAAATAAATAGGGAAACAATAACCAAATCTCAAATATACGATCCTCAAGCCAACAATAATCAGCCAAATGATGAGGACAAACTGCAACTTAAAAGAAAGATGTGACAACTCAAGCAGTGACAGTGAATAATAATACCATAGAACCAATATCAAAGAACCTTGACCCACACACAACCAACAAATAAGCTCAAACACAGAAGTTGATGACATCGTAAAAAGGAACCTCGACATCATGGATAGGCGCAAAATGAACCTTCGAAGGCAGGACCTAGGGAGAGGCGACTAGAGTTGTAGCCACCCCTCCCCGCTCCCTCAACTCCCATGTCCCATGGAAAGATTCATTGAATATAATTAGTGTAAATACTTTTATATTTACTTTTTATATTTAAAGCTAATTGTAATTAGCTTAGATACCTTTATATTTATTTTTTATATTTAAAGCTAATTGCTTTAATTTAATTAGTCATTAATTTGTGTGATAAGTTGCCAGCATAGTATGTTTAACTGTGGTCAATTATCCCATTTATTTCTAGTATGAGCACAAAACATAGTTATAGCTCTCCATTTTGTGATGAGAGGTTTAATTTCAACGGTAAACTAATTAAAAATAAAAGTAAAAATTTTATATTATCACTTTTTAGTGTGAGGTTGTTGTATAATGTTATACTTTCTATAATATTTCCAAACTATTTTTGTATGAGGGCTTAAATTAACCTATTCATTATCCATGTTAACACATTTATTTAATATCAATTTATCTATATGTAAAGTAAAAGAATTATATATATATATTGTATATATTATATATAGATAAGATGAATAATTGGAATATAAATAAATAAATCCAGTTATTGTCCATAGATGAATTCTATTTAGATTTTTAATATGAAAATTATATATAACATTTAAACTATGAGTCATAAAATAATATTCTTAATATAAAAAATTAAGTAATATTAACGTTTATCTTATAATATTAATAAAAAAGTAAAAATAAAAATGTAAAAAACATGTTTAGGCTGGCTACATTTAAGACTAAAATAAATCTATATTGATTTATTTCATCTCTATAATTATACATCATAAAAACTTATAGTTAGAATAATTTTAATATTGTAGAAATTTTCAAATCAATTAATTTAATTTTTTTTGTTAAGGATTTAAAAAGAAACTGTATAATGGAAAAGAAATGTGTTAATTTTTTTCCTTAATATGCATGTTATCAAAATCAACACATAAAAAGTTAACCTATGATCAAAACGTTAAGTGATTCCCTTAGACCATGGCAAGTAATAAAAATTGCCGGGCGGCTCAAACTTTATTGAGACAAGTGGGTCATCTTATATCGATATTTATGGATATATACTGCAGGAACCGCCTCTCACCACCTAATAGGACAAAGTGTTATGTATATTAAATTTCAGATTTTAGAGAATTATTTAAGATTTCATCCGAGTAATTTAATTGCTTTATTGTAATTTTTTTGAGAGAAAAAATTGTTTTTTAGTGTGAGAGTTAGAGTGACCATCACGCTATGTACATAAATATATTTGTTAAGAGTTCCTAAAGTTGGA
>APFE030333153.1:110652-168232 GCA_000404065.3 Pinus taeda
ACTAGACACAAAACTCGATGTAAAACTTGGCACAAAAGGGATGCACAAATGGATGAAAAAATGGATGCAAAAAATGATTTAAAAAAGGATGCAAAAAAGGATGTAAAAGTCGATGCAAAAGTTGATGCAAGTGTAGGTGCAAAAAGTGAATGCAAATGAGGATGCAAAAGTATGTTAAACAAAATTAGGTGCCAAACTTGATGCAAAACCTGGAACAAAACTTGGTGCAAAGGATGACACAAAACTTGGCATAAAATTTGGTGCAAAATGTGGTGCAAAACCTATTGCAATACCTGGTGCTAAACTTGGTGTAAGACGTGGTGTAAAACTCGATGCAAATTTTGTGTCAAGTTTTGCACCATATTTGATAAATGGATGCAAATAGCACCAAAAATGGGCTCTAGATGCAAAAAAAGAAGTAAAAAAGGATGCTAATCACAGGATTTGTTGTAGTGCAAGTACAGTCTTACTGATTTGTATCTATTGTGTGAGACTCAAATTGAGCTCACTGTTGTACAAACATTACTATGAAGACATAATAGAGAGGCCACCATTGAAGGCTGCACCAGGAGACATAGCCCAGGAGTATTAGGTGAACTCCTTATTAAACTTGTTGTGTTTATATGTGTTGCCTATTAAGTTTTATTTTACTACTTCATTTCCTATGTATTTCACAATCTTATCGATCTGTTGCATAAAATAACATGGGCACTTCCATGCACATGAGTCTTTAATACCTTATTAATTGTCTTAGATCAAATATCAGATCAAGTGGTATCAGAGCTTTAGGTTGTGGAGGAGGAGAATTGGCAGAGTTTAACCCAGAAATTGGTGGAGTCTATACTAGGGGGAAAATGTCAAAATAAATTCCCTTGGAATTAGACCCTCAATTCATGGACAGTTTCCTGACTATGAGAGCCATGGTAGAGGAAATGTATAGAGAATTTAAGAAAGTTCGAAGTGAAGATTCTTCAACTTCCCAGCATAACAAAGGGGCATAGGAATCTCCCCTCAATGACCATTCTAAAGGCAAAGTGAAAGAAGAAAAGCTTCCCACACCTCGTAATAGCCCTGAAAATAAAAAGAAAACATCTTTCATTAAATTAGATGTTAAATTTGATTTGCCAATATATGATGGAGAGTTGAATGCAGAGAAGTTGGATAATTGGATTAGACATATTGATGTGTATTGCAGGGTGCAGAGCATTGTTTCAGATAGAATTAAGGTTCAGCTGGCCAACCTATGCCTTGGAGGAACTGCCTTGGTATGGTGGGAACACAGGACACAATCTGGCATGAAGAAGCATTGTAAAATCCATTATGTATGGAGTGAATTTGTTTCTGCAATAAAAAAAAAATTCTATCCACTAGCTTATATGCAACAAGCTATGATGAGTTGGCAAACTCTTCGTGAATTGAAAGGGTATAGTGTACAAAGTTACACCCAAGAATTTAGAAAAAAAGCTTTGATTCTATGTACTCTAGAGAAGGCTTGAGAGGTTCAAACGAACTCCTCTGCATACCTGTCATGTATTGAGTCTCAGATTTGGCTTATACTATTGTAATCAATGGAGACCGAGAGCTAGTAAGGAGAGTTTGTGTACTTGAAAGAGACTTGGGGGATCCAAGTACAATCTTATTGATTTGTATATGTTGTGTGAGACTCAAATTGAGCTCATTGTTGTAAAAACTCTGCTATGAAGACATAATAGAGAGGCCACCACTGAAGGTTGGACTAGGAGACATAGCCCAAGAGTATTGGGTGAACTCCTTATTAAACTTGTTATGATTATGTGTTTTGCCTATTATGTTTTTTTTTACTACTTCATTTCCTGTGTATTTCGCAATCTTATCAATCTGTTGCACAAAATAACATGGGCACTTCCATGCACATGAGTCTGTAATACCTTATTAATTGTCTTAGATTAAATATCAGATCAGTGAAAGGGTTGTGCACTCAGAAATCATGTCAAGGATGTTTTCCTTGTACTGAACATATGTCAAGAGGGGTTTCTGACCTAAACCACCCAAATGTATGTGGGCCCATGTCTTCAACTTCCTTATCAAGTAGCATTTACTACGAATATTTTATTGATGATTCTTCTAGGAAGTCATAGACTTACCTCACGAATACCAAGGATGAGGACTTTGAGAAGTTTCAAGGGTTCAAGGGTCTTGTAGAAAATCAAATAGGTATAAATATTAAGGTGTTAAGGTCTGACAATGGAGAGGAGTATACCCCAAAGGATTTTGATACCTTTGGCATGAAAGAAAGAATCAAGAAAACATTGATAGTTCCCTACAATCCTCAGTAGATTGGGGTTGCAAAGAGGAGGAACATATCTATCATAAAACAGTGGAACCCATGATTCATGATCTAGTTCTGCTCTTGTGTCTCTGTGTGTAAACATGTCTTATCATTGTCTATATTTTAAATAGGTATCCTCACATAATTTGAAGGATAAGACATCAATGGAGGAATTTAGAAGCATCAAGTAAAACATCTTTGAGTTTTTCAATTTTCATATCTATATTCATATTCCAAATGAGAAAAGGACCAAGTTGGAACCTTATATTTTGAAGGACATATTTGTAGGTTAGAGTGAAACCTCAAAAGCTTATAGAATATACATTCCATCTCAACATAAAGTATATGTGAGAAGAGATACCAAGTTTGAAGAAAATTCATAGTCCTCTAAGTCTCAAGAACCTCCAATAGTGACCATGGAGGCAAAAGATCTTGTTATCCCAAAAACATATATGCAAAAATAAAAAAGATCATGAAAAGCATATTTAGATCAACTAGCTTTTGGAGGTGAAAGGGGTGCCTCTTTACCTTCAAGTTCAGCTAGAAATCCTAGATGGCTAATCTTGACATTACCAGAGGCAACAAAGTAAGTTGGTGCTCCAACTACTTCATTTCAACTAAGCCACCCTCCTAAAAAGTTCGCTTAAATTCCAAACAACATAATGATCTATAGTGAGAATGCAACAATAGATAGACAGTAAGGGCACATTCATGCATGTCTGCACCACCCATAAATTGAATATGATAAGTTTATCGTTAGACTTTAGGTTAAAGATAAAGTGCTAAAGTTGGATGAGGAAGTTCTTTTTTATTTTTCACAATCTTTTTGAATTCATTTTTTATCAATTAGAGTGAAGATGAAGATATCTAAGAAATATATCTAGTTTTATGAACCCTAGGTATCACTTCTAAGAGTGGGTGAGAGTATGGATTTGTAATAGGGTTAGCTTTAGTTCTTACACAAAATCCTTTCTAGCAAATTTTCTAGCAGATTTTTATTTACCAGTATTTGGACATTGATCTATGTGTTCCAATGTATGTATTCCAACCGTGTTTAGAGATCATAGTGAGATTCATATTGCAGTTTTGATTAGACTTTAAATTTAGGCAATGTTAGTTTCCATTAGAAGAAGAATTTGTTTACAGTGCGTTAGACAAATTCATAATGATATCAAAGAGGTTTGTTGAAACCTTCTAAAAACCCTTCAATAGATAGTGGGGATTTTACCTATGATAGGGAGTTATCACGAGGCTCCAATGGTCAAATGTTGTGATCCATGCTTGTGAAAATCACAATGAAGTTGTGATTAGGTTTTCGGGTTCTTTGTTAGGCTGTTGGTATGTTTTTACTTTTGTTTAGGCGATATTCCAATGCAGCAGTATGGGTACAGTCAATCTCAAATACAATGAAAATCAATTGAGAGGAGGTGAAAGGTAAAGAGTTAGTACCCATTGCATCAAATAGGTCATGTTATTTTTGGAAACATTTTGGCTATGATATTTGCACCAAAAAAAACTTCCCATTTTTAGCAGGCTATGGAATGACTTCACGTAGGAGACAATAATGGAAACTATTGCAGGTATTGAGGAGGAGCATAATGTGTCTCCTAAACACCCAAATTCAAAACAAATTTGATAAAAAAATATGTTAGACAACCCTCAAAACATCTACGTAAGAATTATTGGACTGTCTAGAATTCAATGGAGTGACATTTACGGAAGAATATCATAGATTAAAGTATATTAGGATGAGTATTAATGTGTACCTATAATGATATTACAAAATTAATATAAAACCTCTATATGAGGATTTTTGGATTGTCTTAAATTCAAATGGAAGTATTTTATTCAGTGGATTATTACGGCAACAAGAAAAGAGTAACTAAGAAGGGTTAAAAAGGGAAGAAAGAGAAGCTAGGTTCTTGTAGTGAGGGAAAGAAGTAATTGAGCCACATCAAGTGCTTCAAGTATCAAAAGTTTGGGCACTTTGCTTCTAATGTCATCAAAAGAATGTGAAGGGCAAGCAACAACGCCAAAAGCGACTTGCAAGGAGTGCAAAAGGATCCACTCAAGTGGATGAGCTTTCATCCAATATTTAGATACACTTCTCAATGGTCTCATGTCTATCATCTGACATCATGTATGATGTCGACTGGAATGTGGAAATTTGAGCCTGCAAAAATACAACCTCTAACAAGATTACCTTTTATTACAACTTGGTGATGATGCCACCCACAAACAAAATGGCATATGAAAATCTTTGTCCTTTGACATAGTTTGCATATGGATTTGGCACATAAACCACTTTAGTAGATGGGATGGTAGCTAGTTTGATAGCTTCAAGAATTGTAGTCCTTGAATAACAAAAAAATGATTAAAAAGGCAAATTGAATAATTGATTGTTAATGTGATAGTGGATAATAAATTATGGTTGATCTAACATAAATGTAATGGAACTCACCTACGGTTATGTTTCCATATAATCCTTGCCATTCCATTATCCATCCAACACATTGATAACTCATATTATCAAGATGGGTCCCTGCAACAAGAACCTTGGATGCATTCTTATCCAAAGGGAACAAAGGCTTGTTGGTTGACTTCCCATTTTTCAACAATACTAAAAATTTCCTAACAGCTTCTCTTTCCAAATCCCTGTGCTCTTGTTATTTTAAAAGTGAGTGTTTTATGGCATAAAACCAAATCATTGCAATGCAAGCTCCAATCTTCCAATAGCGTTGTCCACATGAAAGCTATGTAATTAAATTTCCATTCACTATTGTGTATCTAGATCATCCACATAATAGCTTATGTTAATGTTTGAATAGGAAAAACATATTGAGAAACAAAATTCCACAGAACATCAGAAGCAACATCACATGTGGTCTATTGCTTGGAAGATATGGTAAAATCCTGCGGCCTATTTAGGAAAAGTGTCATGTATAACACCATGGGTATTAGTCATTCACCAAAATAATCTTTCAATGAAAAAAATAAATAGCATACGCTTAAGTGTTGACCTTGCTGCCAGGTTCGTTGGCTAGGCTCGAATTGCCGAGAGGATGCTCAAATAGCCCCATGATGAATTTTATTCTCAATATTCTTCTAACTACATCCTTTATTCTAGTCATGGGGATCAAACCACTCTTCGCTTGAAAAGCCAAATTATTAATAAAGTCTTTGAAATTGTAGGGAGCCATCAACTATCAAACAAATTTCCATTAGAAAAGGTCAGGTGGGCATGAACGTTATTTAATTAGGGCTACTAAAAATTGGAACACTGTCTAGTGTGCGAGAGAAATATAGTACCATGCCAATCCCTGCACTTACACCATCAAAAATTGACAAAGAGTAATTAGAACCAAGTGGGCTAGTTATTCTATTAGTAGCTTGCCAATCTAAAATAAAAAGTTATATGGGAAAGGAAAAATGAATAAAACACAAGGTTTTCAATTGAATTTCTAGCTAGGAACGACATCCCTTTCGTGGAATTGGCAAGAGGCTGCCCCTGTAGGCCAAATATTATCTTTGTCATCGCCTTGAAAATTTTTGGATCCTCATTGTAGCTTTAGTAGTAGCACCCCCATCGAGGATCTCTGCAGACCTATCCACACAAAAGAATAAAATCAAAGCAATCCAAAATTTACTCTCAATTTGAATAAACTTCATCAAGAATACTCAATGCAAGACTCTTACAAAAATACATGGGAAAATGAGTATTGAATGCAAGTACCTTGAACTTCCAAAGTTGTAGCAGCTCCTATTCTTCTAGCCCAATCAGGATCCTTGCATCAATAAAACATCAATACAAGTTGTAAATGAAGCTTACTAAATGATTTTGACTTTCCACCAGAGAAGCTCATGGGTCAAACCTAAAATGGTGCCTCACCCACAACCACAACCACATATGAAAACCTTTGTACTTTCACATATTTTGCATCTAGATCAACCCTAACAAGTGTCTATTAAGCACTGACATTCTCAACCTAAGGAGGGCATAATGTCTATTATTTCCCAAAGATGAAGGGTTTTTATGCCATCTAACTAATCATTGAACCAACTTCAATAGTTTAAAGCATTTCTATTAAGAGAAAAGGGAAAATTTAATATTGGACTTGCCTATTAGCTCCAAGCCCTATATTGTGACGGAAGATAGTAGCCCCATCGATATTGTTGTGGCCATGCATAGCATCAATGCCATATATATCTAGGCGAGGAAGCTTACTATAACCATTTTGATCTGATGGTAGAGGATTCTTTAATCGTCTAACATTGGATCCAACATTGCACATCAATACACGATGGAACTTAAGGGTGTTTTTTTCAAAGGGAACACCCTTAAGACAACTAAAATAAAATAAATACTGGGATGTTGCCTTAAGACAAAAAAAATTAACCATTCCATAATACAAATGAATTGGTACAGATAAAGGTGACCAACATGAGAAAGAGAGCACTTATAAGTAGGTGAATCTCCCACTAGAATGAACCATGCACCATGTAAATAAGAACTATGGAAAGGAATTGAATTTGTGGGGAATATACCTGAAGCCTACATTAGTAGTGCGAAGGGTTGAAAAGGGGAGATCAACCAAAGATCCAAAGTACCCCACTCTCTAATAGGATTTTCTTTCACTCACTAAATAAATTGATGAAATTCAACATTCAATTGCTTGGACAACAACAAGATGAAAGTGGAAACCAAGCAAGGAGAGCTTGGTCCTTTTGTTCAAATATTTCTATAAAAAAAATAGAGTAAATATTGAGCTCGCAAAAAGCTTCCAGATTGGATTTTGATCCAACTAAAATCACTACCACAAAGTAGAGAATGAGCTCTTCATATTCCAATTGGAACTAGAAAATATTCTCCCTATACATTGGAATTGTCGACGCCATCAATGGTGGCCTCTAAAGCATGTTGTGAATTCATTGAACTTTAAAAGTTGAATGAACCTACAATCCCCTTGACATGGTTTCCATGTTTCCAATTTAAAGGCTGAGTAAATTTGAATTGTGTGAGAAGGTGTCTCGTGATATGCTTCCTTCCATATCCTTGTGAAGAAGAATCTAGAAACCATTAATGGCCTTCCTTTTTTCATCCCTTAACACCCCCATTGGGGATATAAGAAGTAATCATTACATATATACATAAAGATGAAAAGTTAAAAAAATTATATTAGGTATAAACATTTTTAAATTTAATATTAATGTCATATTTTAGTGTAGATTAACCAAAAAAAATATTTGTGAAATGTTATTTTTTTGAAATGCTAAAGAAAAAATAATATAGTCATGTTATGTTTAAGATTAAATTTGACTTAAAAATAAATCTCATTTAGTAACCTAGGATAAGAATTTCACATTTTGTTGTTTTTTTAATTGAGGAAAAATAATTTTGAGAATGTTAACCACCTTTCGTCTCATTCATACATACTTTTTATAAGGTATTCGAAAAAATGTTTACATATAACTCTAAAAATTAAATCATTCTGAAATCTCCCTAATTCCCCTCCTAGTAATTAGTTGAAAAGGAAAAAATAAAAATAAAAAGTTCTTGAAATATTCTTATCTTTCCTCCCCACTGATTCTACTAGTGGTTAGTTGAAGAATGTAACCTCATGAAACATTCCTAGCCCTCTTACTACTAATGATTCATGCCAACGAAATTATAATTTCTATCAAAATGAATGAGGCATCATCCATGCTGATCTTTGATCCTAATTGTTGGACTTGGCAACACTACTCGTGTGTTTCATGACAGGTGAATCATCGCCTCTCCAGGATCTGTTAACTCTGGAGATGTGTCTATTTACTAATACTTGTGAGATTTGGTGTAATGATAATCATGATCCTAGCAATTAATATCAGAGCCAAAGGTCTCAAGTTCCAAAAACCCTTGGTTTGAGCTTTGGGGGGGGGGGGGATTGCTAGAGTTGGTAGCACTCCCCATGTGTTTCACAACATCTGCTTGACCTCCTCTCGAGGATCCGTTAACTTTGGTGATGCATAGTTTATTAATACTTGCAAGTTATGGTGTAACGACAATTGAGATCCCAACACTAGTCTCTATCCTTTCATAAATTTCTCAAATCGAACATAATGCAAATTGATATAACCACCTCTGGTCTACACAACACTTTGTTTTCTACCTCACATAACAATGAAAATAAATTTCTTCCTAAGATTTGGAAAGGTGGTTTACTAATCAAAAAGAAATATTAATTGTACGTCACAGATATATGACATATGAATACAAATATTTACACCTAATTCTAGAAAATAAATAATTTATCAAGAATACAAATCATAAACAAACAAGTATATTCATTTTCTTTATCTCGAAATACACATTGAATCATAACATAGATAATTTTAATACTGGAAATTTAGATAAGTAGATATCTATATTCTTGCAAATATCTACAAGAAAATACGAAAACCTATTATTCTAAAGGCGCATAGCCAAAAAGGTGATGTCTTACCAAATTATAATGCCCTCTTGCTTGCCCACATAGTTCCTTATAACATTTATCTCCTCTCAACCTACCTAATCCTTTCATTTTTTTCCAATTATATAGAGACATGTTAATCTCTTTATACCGAAAAAAAGCAACAACAAAAACAATAGAAAAGCAAAAAACCATGTTAAATTCCTTAATAGAAATGCATTAAAATGCTAAATTTATTGCTAGTTGAAATTACAACATCAACATTTAATCTACCATGTTTTCGGGTCTTAGAGACCCATCACATTGTGTACCAAATTCCTTCTTGATGTTCTTTCTCATTTATATTCATACCACTTTAGCATGGTATATGATGGTGTTTTTAGTGTATAAAGAGGCCAACGTGTCTCTATATAACTGGAATAAAGGAAGGGATTAGGTGTGTTGAGAGGAGCTAAATGCTATGAGGAACTATGTAGGCAAGTTAGAAGGCATTATAACTTGGAAAGAAATCACTATTTTTGCCCATGTGCCTTTAGAATAATAGTTTTAGTATTCTTGGAAGGATTAGCAAAAAGATAGTTGTATATGTATTTAAATTTATAGTATTAAAATTATCAAATCTATGAGTCTATGTGTATTTCGATAAAAGAAAATGAGCATATTGTTGTGGTATTCTTGATAAATGATTTGTTTTCTAGGATTAGGTGTAAAATATCTCTATTCCTAGATTAAACCTCCTCCCCAAATCCTAGGAAGAAACTTATTTTCATATTTGTGTGAGGTAGAAAACAAAATATTATGTAAACAAAAGGTTGTTGTATCAATTTGCATTAAATTATATTGGACCAATTGATGAAAGAGGAGAGAGAGTAGAAAGGAGAAACATGGAACATGCTTCATTCATTTTGATAGAAATTTTAGTGTCATGGATAAGACTCATTTGTAGTAATAGGATTAGAACAATTTAATGAAATTGGATTTTTATGTTAACTACTAGTAGCAATACGAGGAAAAATAAGAATACGTCATGAAGTTTTTTTTTTTTTTTCCTTCTTTATCTTTTTTCAACTAATTACAAATAGGAGGAGCATGGGGGAGATTTTGTGAAATTCTATTTTTGGGGATCCCAACAAAACCTCTATTGCCATATCAAGAACCTCTTTGGGAAAGTTCTATTGGAAAGAAATGTAAGCAAATACAAGTTTCTCCTCCACATGATTTAATCAACATGTGGATGACGCCATGGGGTTCATCGAGGTTGTCATTCTTGGATAGTGTGTTCCTTTAGGAAAACTTAATCAACAAGCACCTACCCATGTGTTAGTTTAGAGCATACATCACACACAGTAGATTTATACTCAGAGACTTAGACGACAATAGCAAAGAATACTCTCAGAGACAGATAAATGGAGAATCAACAAGATTACTCAATCAAAAATAGCAGAATAGATAAAACAATCATTGGAGAACATAAATAACTTTGCATTACATAATAGGCCTGGAACTTGGCTTTCATTCCTTGGCTAGAAAAATTACAAATTTATAGAGGCTAAAGAAGGATCTAGAATCCTACATCTGATTTAGATGGAGATATAGAAACTAATGGCGGTGTAGAAGGATCTAGAATCCTGCATGTGATTTAGATGGAGATCTAGAAACTAATGGCAGCGTAGAAGTATCTAGAATCTTGCATGTGATTTAGATGGAGATTTTAAAACTAATGGTGGTGTAGAAGGATCTAGAATCCTGCATGCGATTTAGATGGAGATTTAGAAACTAATGGCGGTGTAGAAGGATCTAGAATCTTGCATGAATTTGGCTTCACACTTAACATTCTCCCACTTGAAGCCAATTAAGATTCATGAATCAAGTCACACTGAGTCCTACCATGCCTTTACATAACTCATGTTTATTTCGTGGTAGAATGTTAGTGAGCATGTCAGCAGGGTTCCTATCTATATGGATCTTTTCCAAGGATAATTGTTCTTCCTCCAACACATGCTGGATCCAATGGTACCTTAAGTCAATGTGCTTGGTTTTTGAATGAAATGTTGGGTTTTTCGCCAAGTGGATGGTACTCTGAGTATCACAATATAACACATACTTGTCTTGCTTTATTCCTATCTCTCTTAGGAATTGTTGCATCCACAACATCTCTTTACAAGCTTCTATTGTAGCTATTTACTATGCATCTGTTGTAGAGATGGCTACTATTCTTTGTATCCTTAACACCCAAGATACTACTGCACCTGCAAATGTATAGAAATAACTTATAGTGGACTATCTGGTGTCCATATCTCTAGCCATATCTACATCTGTAAATCCTTCAAGCATAGTCTCATCATGACCAAAACATAAACAATAATGACTATTACCCTTGAGATACCTAAAAATCCATTTTACTTCTTGGAAATGTTGTTTGCCTGGATTGGCAAGGAACATACTCACTACTCCCACGAAATATGTCTATTCATGCGCATATCATGGCATACATCAAACTGCCAACTATTGAAGCATAAGGAATCGTTCTCATCTCTTCTTTCTCCTTGTCATCACTAGGACTCAATTCAATACTCAGCCTGAAGTGGGCTGCAAGGGGCATACCAATCAACTTGGCATCCTTCATATTAAACCTGTCAAGCACCTTCTTAACATATTTTTCTTGTGACAACCACAACCTTTTGTTTTTCCTGTCACGCATAATCCGCATGCCCAATAACTATTGTGTTGGTCCCAAATCCTTCATTGCAAATTTGTTACCCAAATCTTTCTTCAACCTATTGATCTTATTCTTATCATGCCCAACAATCAACACGTCATCCACATATAACAATAATATGATATACTTCCCTTGTGAATACTTCTTGATATAGACACAATGGTCAGCTTCCAACCTCTGAAAACCATGTTCCAACATGAATGAATCAAATTTCTTGTACCATTGTCAAGGTGCCTATTTCAACCCATAGAGACTCTACTTCAACCTACAAACAAGGACTTATTTGCCTTTTTATATGAAGTCTTTTGACTGCTCCATATAAATTTCTTCCTCTAGTTCACCATGAAGGAAAGCAATTTTTACATCTAACTCTTCACATTCTAAGTCTAAAGCAACAACTAGACCAAGAATGACTCTAATGGATGACATTTTAACAACAAGTGAGAAAATTTCAGTGAAGTCAATACCTTCTTTTTGAGAAAAACCTTTCACCACCAGCCTTGCTTTATACCTTTCCTTCTTTTCGTCACCTTCATCCTTAATACTGTAAACCCATTTGTTTTGCAAAGCCTTTCTACTTTTTAGGAGGTTTACCAACTCCCAAGTTTTATTTTGTAGCAAAGAGTTCATCTCTTCTTCCATTGCTTTCTTCCATTCTTCACTGTGCTCAACTTTACAGGCTTCTTGAAAACAATTAGGCTCACTTTCATCAGTCAAAAAAATATAGTTTGAAGGAGGGTACCTTTGTGAAGAATTATGAGGCCTAGAAGATCTGCGAACCAACTGTGGTGGTGCATTATTAGGTTGAATCTCCTGTAAAGGTTCCTGCAAGATTCATTCTTCTCGTTGTTCATCATTTTCCACTTGTTGTTCTTCACGCTCCTGAATGTTCTGTTCATTTTATTGTATTGGTGGTATGTTTTCCTAATGCTCTTCAAACCTATCATTAACCTTCTTGATCTCCAACTCACCTACAGTCCTCTTGAACATTTTTGACTCATTAAATATAACATCATTGCTTCTAATAATTTTATGTTTGACTGGATCCCATTGAGGACAACCAAAATTTTCATCCACATATCCCAAAAAAATACATTCCATATATTTATCATCTAGCTTAGTTCTATTTTCTTTGGGAATATGTACGAATGCTTCACATCCAAAGATTTTCAAGTGAAAATAATTCAAATTCTTACCAGTCCAAACTTGTTCAGGGATACCGCCATCCAAGGTTGTAGTTGGAGATCTATTTATGAGGTAGCACGTGGTCCTGACTACTTCAGCCTCCAAACCAGAATTGGACAACATACTTCACACCTTTTGCATAATGGTGCGATTCATCCTTTCTGCGACACCATTCTGTTGAGGAGTACCAGGCACAGTCTTCTCATGCTTTATGCCAAACCTATTAAAATATTCCTTAAATGCATTTGAGAAATATTCTCCAACATTATCTGTTCTTAAACACTTGAGCAAGTTGTTAGTCTATCTTTCAACAACAACATGAAATTTTTGAAATATTCCAAACACTTCACTTTTACTTTTCATAGGATATGCCGAAACCTTCCGAGATGCATCATCTATAAATGATATAAAATATGATGCTCCTCCTAATGATTTGATGTTAATAGGCCCAAACACATTTGAGTGTATAAATTCCAACACGTTTTTCTTTCTGTCATGGCCACCACTAAGGAATGAAACCCTTCTTTGTCTACCATATATACAATGCTCACAAAGATCAAGATTGTAGGATTTCAAACCTGGAAATAAATTTTTACCAATAAGGATTTTTAAGCCCTTCTCGCTCATGTGACCCAAACGCTTATGCCATAGATCTGCTGAATTTCCTTCTTTTGTGACAGTAGCCAAATTTGATTTTCCTATCAATGTCTTCAATGTGTATAATGTTCCTATATTGGGTCCTTTGGTCACGACCAATGCTCCTTTGCTAATTTTCCAGCCTCCTGTTCCAAATTTGTTGGAATAGCCTTCATCATCCAGTTGCCCCACAAAGATTAAAATCATGTGCATTTCTGGTACATTCCTGACCTGTTTCAACAATATATCTTGTCCATCTTTCATCTTGATCTGGACATATCCCACTCTAACAATATTGCAAAAATGATTATTCCCCAAATGCACTCTACCATAATCACCAGGATTATATGAAACAAAACTATCTTTGCATGGGGTTACATGGTGAGATGCCCCAAAGTCAAAGATCCAATCAGATCTATTGCTAGATGTATATACACATACATCCTCTACTAAAACAGTAAACAACACATCACCATTTGTGGCTACAACAGTAGTCTCACCTTCATTTGTGCTGGATGACTTGTGATTTGTATTAGATGGTCTCTGATCCTTTTGTCATTTCTTCCAAAATAGACATTCTTTCTTCATGTGCCTAGGTTTGCCACAACGAAAGCAGATGATCCTTCCTCTCCTTGATTTTGATCAGCCTCGATCCATTCTCCTACCACGATTAGCTAGAGCTAGAGCTTATCCTCCCTGGTTTTCCGCAATTAACTTGTGTCACAGTTCCTCATTCATTAAACTGCCACTAACATCATGAAACTTCAGTGTCCCTGTAGTTTTTGATGTGCTCATAGCTACAATTAAATTTTCCTAGATGTCTGGCACAGAACGCATTAGAAAAATAGATCTAATTTCATCATCTAAGATTATTTTAACAGAGGCAATCTGACTAGTAATAATATTAAATGCATTCAAGTGATCCACAACTGAAGCACCCTCCTTCATTTTGAGATTATAAAGATTCTTCATCAAAAACACTTTGTTTGATGTCGTTTTCTTCTCATATAGATCATGGAGCTTCTTCCATAATCCTTCAGCCGTCTTTTCTCTGGACACATTGAAATACACATTCTTTGCTAGATATTGGTGAATTGTTTCATTCACTTTTCTATCTGGCTTATTACATTCTTCATTTGTCATCGATGAGGGTTTCTTTTTTGTGCCCTCAAGATACAAATATTGATCCTTCAAAATTAGTATATCCACCATTTGTGATTTCCATAGGGAAAAATTAGCCTCGCTCAACTTCTCCATATTTGTAACTGTTGTCTCCATTTTCAATATATTGATGCCCAAAAAAAAAACTCCACTTAAAAATAAAACTTTAATTATTAATCTTTAAAATTTATTAATAATGACCTTCCTCCTATTAAAATACCCTTTTCAATGACCTTCCTCCTTTTAAAATACCCTTTTCAAAATTCCTGCTCCCTTTTAAAATATACTTTTCGAAATTTCAACATATAATTATATAAATATAAAAAGCATATATAATGTTTTAACCTTTTCACATTTCACACATAAATATGCTCGTTTGTATATGTGCAAGTTTGAAAAAAAATTACGAACTCCACGTAAAGCACTTACGCACTCCACTTTTTAGGCTTCATGGCACACTTCACCATATGCTCATGGCCTTTTTATTTCTCACAACAATTGTCTTAACGTTCCTCAGCTATTTCCTGAACAATTCCTTTTCCTGGACTCTCTTTTTTTGCAGTGATTTCCAATTTCCTGCACAGATCCTTCAACAACTCCAGAGATAATAGCAAACGTTTTAATGAATGCTACCAGAGTAAGGCGTTGGCACTAAGTGGCTTGCACAGTGGATATTTGACCCTATCTCTAATACCAGTTGTTAGTTCAGAGCATACATCACACGCAACAGATTTATACTCAGAGACTTAGACAACAATAGCAAAGAATAATCTCAGAGACAAACAAATGGGGAATCAACAAGATAACTCAATGAGAAACAAGAATAGATAAAACAATCTCTGGAGAACAAAAATCACTTTGCATTGCGTAAGAGGCCTGGACCTTGGATTGCATTCCTTTTCCAAAGAAATTACAAATTTATAGAGGCTTAAGAAGGATCTAGAATCCTGCATGTAATTTAGATGGAGATCTAGAAACTAATGGCAGTGTAGAAGGATCTAGAATCCTGCATGTGATTCAGATGGAGATCCAGAAACTAATGGCAGTGTAGAATGAACTAGAATCCTGCATGAATTTGGCTTCACACTTAACACCTTGTGCCTTAGTCTTGGCATTGCCTGTGTTATTAATATTAGCTATTTCTTATTTTCCTTTGGATAGTCATGTAATTGCATGTCCTCACTACTCGTTTGTTTTGTTATTTTTATGTTATGGAAATTTATGTTTAATTTTTGTGTTTTGATTAACTATAGTCATGTCCTCCCTCCTCTATGGACTATCAAACTTTTTATCTATTTTCTTTGTTCTAGTTTCCTACCACACAAGACAAGATAAAATTGATTGATTTTTTCTACTTCGTATCCATGGTAAATATTTTTAATATTACTATGAACTTACAAAAAAATAGTTAATTTTTATAAATAAATAACTATCTAAATAATCATGATATTAATTATTTATTCAGATTTCACTTAATATAAATTATTTAACATTATTTAAAATTAAATATATTAATTATTACACTTGATAATTTTTATAATATAATTTTAAATTTTGAAAATAATTTTTAAAATAATATTTGTCTTTCAATATGTAATTTTAATTTAATTATCAATAATGATTAAGTGGATGGTATAAATTTAACCTCCATGGAATCCTCAAGAATTTTCTTAGTAGTCTAGAAAAATCAAAGATTGGATTTATCTCCAAAGTAGTTATTCACTTTTTTCTCTTTTAATTAAATTAATTAATTATAAAAAATGCCATACTACCAAGTACCATATGAAATGACTTATGATTTTTTGAGCATTTGATATTGGGAAACCATGATATAGTAACAAAGTCTATTTACGAGTTAAGAATCTTCATGATAAAGTGTAGTAAATCTCCATAGTTAACAATCTTATTCCATGTTTTTTTAAATGTATATATGCTTAACTGATATACTAAATATTTATAATAATAATTTAGTTAGTTTTATGATTTTTAAAATTTGACAACCTAAGGTACATCATAAATAATCGTTTTGATATTTATTATGTAGTATTTATTAACATTTATCATCAGTTTAATTTATATAACTATACTATTATTACAATCAGTTTTAATAAAAAAATAAAATAAATTACACATCTACTAAAAATATACATCCCTATTTCTATTTCTACACTAACTCTAAAAGTTCAGAACAAAAATAAGTAGTCTTTCTTCCCATGTAACATGTTTACATATTTATTATCAATTTACTATAACTCTTTACATTTCATGTTATTTTTCACATGCATATTATAAATATAATTATTTATTTTGATATCTATTTAATTATTGTAATGACCCAGGTAAATTTATAAATAATTCTTCTGTTATTACCATTATAGGTAAAAACATTGAACAAGGATTATTGTTTTTAAATGATTATAATATTATTAATTCAGAATTTGAGCATGGATTCAGTAAATCACATATAGTAACATCGCATGAGGAAGTTATTCTCTTTTCTTGATAATTAAAAAAAAGAAAAACAGTTGCCAACAGAAAAGGGGGAAAACCCTAACTGTTTTTTCTTCTTCCGATAGTAAATATGGGGAAGGAAAAGAGACCGGGTTGTTGAGGAACATACGGGAGAAAAGAGAAAAAAAATAAAAATAAAAGAAAGCATGCTAAGTTTGGTGAAGACCAGATAGCATGGGCACAGATGGTGCACTGAATTTGCTGAAGACAGTGGTCTGGCAAACAAGCTTGGGAGGAGATTCGGTTTTATTGACGAATCTCGTGGATGGGAGGAAAGACAAGCAAGAAACTAGTTTCCCAAACTCCGGAGAGGTGTGGAAACAGTGAGAGCAGAATTACAGGTAAGTATGACTGCGGATTTCCTATTTCTATAAAAGATTGTATCATAAGGAGCACCACATTAGTGGTATTAAGTATTGGATAAACTGTTTTGATTAAAGATTCTACTATAAAAGAAAACCTAGCAGTATTCTGTACGAGACATGGTTATGGACCCTGTTCGTAAATAATATTGGTCAAATTCAACTAAGCTAGAAGTAGGGGTTCATTACATTTAAAGAGGTTACAAGTATCCGTAAGACTCCTGTAACCCCATAAAAACCAGTAATAGAACCCTGGGAAGCTGTGGGTTACATTAAAAAAGGAAAAGAGAAAATATTCATAAGTCTATGACTACAGCGAATCAGAAATAGTAAACTGTAAGTAAAACTGTAAACAAATTTTAGAGAAAAGAGTGTACAGCTCTGGAAACCCATAAACTTGGTGATAGAAAAAGAACATAGCGAAATCCTCTGCAACTAGGTATAACAGAGGAGTTCTTTAAAAAAAAAAAACTGTATTGAAGTCTCATTTTAAATAATCAAATACCAAATATAAATCTCAAGTCATAACAATACAGCCAAATCACTGTACAATGTCGGCACAATGCCTGTAGATTCACATAGAGTCAGAATGTAGTTGGCGGAAACATAAAATCGACTACAAGAACCTTGAATAAAACCACCATTCGGCGTATGCATACATATATATTTTTCAAGCAAGTAATGAAAGGAAAATTTAGAACCCGAAGGACTGATTAAAATACCATAACAGTCAGAACCGAATGATCTCGGTTCCCTATGAAAACAGTCATGATAGAATAACAAGAGTCGGATAAAAAATTTCAAGCGTTGAGAACCCTTTTAAAGCAAGAATTTTTCCTCAGGCATTTCCGAGTGCTGAGTGCTATTATATCAACAAAATCAACAAAATCGACTATATGTACATATCAGGTAACAATTAGTATATCTCATAACAGAAGATTATCCGAGCGATTATGAAATAAAATGTTCTTAAGTAAAAGAAATTCAACCATGCCGAGACCTGTAGGTCGAAGCTGTAGAACCATACCAAGGATTTCGGGACCCCAGGCTCGGAAATCCATAACTTACATTAGAAAAAAAGAAGCACAGAAGGAAAATATATGATATATATTATATTCGCAGTAAACTTGTTCAAGACCATGCAGATTGGATAGAACTCGGACGGAGGAATTCAACAAAACCCTTACAATAGAACGAAAAAAATATTCATATAACTCTCGGCCAGGTAGCATTCATGCAACTAGTACTGAATATATTACATTTCAAATGAATTCTAGATTGTTTGTCCTCAAATAAACAAAATACATAGCGATACAGTAATATAAATTTTACGAGGATAGAAGCCTCATTAAGAAATGACTATGGATGGCTCTCACGGCCGAGAGAAAATCGTAGACACCCTTCGAAAGTATCACTGGACCTGACAATGGAATGATCAGAGTTAAGCTATTGAATCAGCATCCTGCCCAATCAATAGCCGGGTGTAGCAAGGGTTCGGTTGAACTTACCTGAGAAGTTCATTGTTGTATCTGAGCAAGGACAGTTACCCTTCCATCCTCGGTGACGAACGTTCCAAGTTCTGCCATTTGCACAGAGAAACCAGTTAGAAACCATCCACAGCCACTATAAAAATCTAAATCAATTCCAGGTTATAGTAAAGAAAATAACAACGCGTGAATGATACCTGCGCTGCTGAGCAAGGTCGAGGCATTCGGGTCACCTTCAAACGAAAAGGGCATGAGCAGTTCTCTGAACCAAAGCCACAGCCAGTGGAACCCTCTGGAAGTGCACTCTGTATCAGAGGAACCCTCTGGAGGCGAGGCTCGGAAACACCAAATGAAGACACTAAACGCTTAGACGCTTCCATGTATAATTGGACAATGCTTACACAACTGTTCGATGGAGGGAAATGAATACCCTCCGTCGATTTCCTCCAGAATCCCGAGGATCGTGTACCCTACAATAAGTATTAAATGTCAACAGCTATCAACAGTAATCACTGGGATCGCCAGTGCAGATGGAGTAAGCAGATCTCGAGGAAATCCCACCTGTCATCCTCTCGGGCAATTGACATTAATACACTTTGGGAAAAACAAACCGCCATCGTACCAACATCAATCACCTCTGGGTACATAAAAATTCGATTGCCGTGTCAAGGGTTAATATGTAAGGTTGATATGACCAAAGTAATCTACCATATATGGTTGGCACGGTAAATATATCGTGTAGATTAATGTATAATGATAAAACCAAGTAAAAAAAATTTTAAGCGATATTTTATTCTGTTGGGAGTTGTGATATGTGGTATCAGATCCCAGTTACAAAACTGGGGCCTATGGGAAAAATAAGTTAAAAAAAAAATATAGAAGTGGCATACAGAAATATTATCAATGATAAAATACATTTACCCGTTTAGTTTCTAGTAGCATACTAATTCTTCTCTCGTTGTTGTCATTTAACTTTATGATCAAGTACAGGACAAGGAGTCCAAGGAACTGCAGTATGAGGAGGACAGATAGTACATCTCGCAGATATACGATGGGACAGGGAGCACATGGTCCCAAAAATAACCCTGAACTATGGGTACAGCTCGGGGAAGAAGCCAGAGTACAAACCATGTGATTCTGGAAACAATGCAGGAGCTTAAGAATGAGATGACTCGGTTACGAGAAGACAATGCACGATTAACAATGGAACAGGAAAGAATTTTAAAAAGTCTGTCTGACAGGCAGAACCAGCCGCCAGTTAATCCTAGCACAGAACAACAGAGAATATCAGAAGAACAGAACCATCATATACCCCCTGAAAGATCAGAAGGACAAGAGGAGCGTTCTGACAATGCGTTTGAACAACAAACTTCAAAAAGGCAAAGGGTGGAGTTGCAAGGGGAGTTTCATAAGATTAAACCACCACACTTTGACGGGGAATAGGAAGAAGTAGCTGAAGCATGGTTAATTAATATGAATAAGTATTTTCAGTTGTACGAGTATGACCATAACCTTAAAGCAGGGTTGGCTATTTTTCAATTACAGGGAAAGGCCACCCTATGGTGGGAAGAAGTTAAAATTGTAAAGGGAATGATTGAGCAAACAATTACCTGGGAAAATTTCCAAAGGGAATTTAAGGAGAGATATTTGACCGAGCGCTTCTACGATGAAAAGGCAAAAGAATTCCATGATTTGCGATTAGGGCAGCAGACTATGGACGAATTTATCACCCGTTTTACCTCCTTGCTCCGCTATGTGCCATATATAAGGGAGGAAAAAGCAAAAGTGCAACGATTCGTTAGTAGTTTGCCACCATATATGCAGGAGAGGATTGAGTATGACAATCCAAAGTCAATGGACGAGGCAATCCGTAAAGCCAGAATCTGTTATCAACAAAGTAAACAAAAAGGGGAAGCTACTAGCAGAAAATGGAATGAGAAAAACGGCTTCAAGGCAATCGAACATAATAAAGGAAATCACAGTGGCGGAAGTAGGGAAATGGCAAGGGACCGAACAACAGAAGTACACCAAGAACTGCATCCAAATTTAGGACAGTGAATGAATCCAGGGTCAACGAGTAGCATGCAAGGCTAGACAGCAAAGGGAAAGCAAGGCCTCCGGTGCAGTGCTAGGGTTTTGGGGGGCCACACTACGTCAAGAACTGTCCACAGCGAAAGGGAACTAAACAGCTATCCCAAATCCATGAAGCCTCAATGGTCGGCGAAGTTGGACGTAGCGTACCAAGGATTAATGCAGCTCTGGATGATCGACAGGCGAAATATCAACCAACCATGGTCACATTTGAAGGTAAAATCTCAGACCTTACCATAGTTGTTTTAATTGATCCAGGGGCTACACTAAGTTATGTGAGTCCAAAGGTGGTGGAACACTGTAATTTGCAGCCTGTTAAATTCAAAAACGCATGGCTAGTACAAGTAGCTATGGGAGCCAAGAGGCGAGTAACAACAAAAATCAATGATTGTTCTTTCACCATAGCTGGACAACCAATAATGGTTGATCTGAACGTACTCCCCCTCGGTTCATATGATATTTTAATTGGCATGGATTGGTTGGAAAGACACTGGTCGTTAGTTGATTGTAAAACCAAGATTATTTATCATAAAGATCAGCATGAAGCTAGAAAAGAAATGCAAGGAATTAAGCGACCAGTGCAGGTCCGACCAACAACCGCAACCCAACTAGCAAAATGTATCCGAAAAGGGTGCCCGATTTATGCTATTCAAGTGGGTTATGCGGATTCCAAGGACAAAACAGCTACATTGGATAGTATTCCTATAATACAAGAGTTTGCAGATGTATTTCCGGAAGAGATTCCCGGACTACCGCCAAAAAGGAATATAGATTTTACCATTGAGTTGGTACCGGGTGCAGCCCCAGTATCACGAGCACCCTATAGAATGAGTGTGCCTGAATTAACAGAATTGAAAATGTAGTTGCAAGAATTACTAGATAAAAACTATATTTGACCCAGTGTGTCTCCATGTGGAGCCCCAGTATTATTTGTTAAGAAAAAAGACGGAATCCTTCGTATGTGCATTGATTATCGTCAGTTGAATAAGCTGAGAATAAAAAATAAATATACTTTACCTCGGACTGACGAACTGTTTGACCAAGTGAAAGGTGCAACAGTGTTATCTAAGATTGATTTGCGATCAGGTTACCACCAGATCTAAATTAAAGAGGAGGATATTGCTAAAATAGCTTTCAGAACAAGGTATGGTCATTATGAATTCGTGGTACTACCTTTCGGGTTAACTAACGCCCCTGCAACTTTCATGTGTTTAATGAACAACATCTTTCATCAATATCTGGATCGATTCGTGCTGATATTTATCGATGATATAATAATATACTCCCGCACCATCGAAGAGCACCAGGAACACCTCAGAATGGTGCTACAGACCCTTCGAGAGAACCAGTTATACACTAAGTTTAGTAAATGTCATTTCTTCAAGGAAGAAATCCAGTACTTGGGTCACGTAATCACCAGATATGGGATTTCAGTGGATCCAGAAAAGATAAAGGCCATAATGGAGTGGCCGGTACCAAGGGATGTAGCGGATATCCAGTCCTTTATGGGATTAGCTAGGTATTATAGACGGTTTGTGGAGGGTTTCTCCAAAGTGGCTTTCCCTATCACTTCCTTGCCGAAAAAGGGGAGAGCATTCCAATGGACCCCAAACTGTCAGAGAAGCTTCGAGCAATTGAAGCATATGCTTACCTCAGCACCTATTTTGAGTATAGCTGATCCTGACAAGGACTATGCTGTATGCACTGATGCAAGCAAAGAAGGATTGGGGGGTGTATTAATGCAAGAAGGTAAAGTGATTGCGTATGGGTCAAGAAAGTTAAAAGAGCATGAACATAAATATTCTGCTTACGATTTGGAGTTGGTTGTTGTTATACATGCCTTAAAAAGGTGGTGGCATTACCTTATGGGAAGGAAGTTTTTATTGCTGACTGACCATCATAGTTTAACCAATTATTTTAGCCAGCCCGCTTTAAACGCTAGGCAAGCTTGGTGGGTGGACTTCTTAAGCGGCTTTGATTTTGATATTAAACATTTGCAAGAAAAGGAAAACCGAGTGGCAGATGCCTTAACTCAGAAGGTACAAAACTTGTACGAAATCTCCATCAGTGGATGGAAAAGTCCTCTTTGGGAAATAATAAAGGAAACAGCAGAACAAGATGCTCAATATCGCAAATAAAACAGCAATTACAGCAGTCTGACAGTGCGAAAAGTCAGCAAGAATATGATTTGGACGATGCAGGGATGTTGTACTACAAGAAAAGGATATATGTACCAAACCAAAGCAGTATTAAAAATCTGATATTGCATGAATTCCACATCAGCCATTATGCGGGTCATCCGGGCTACCAGAAAATGATCACTGCAATTCAGAAAAATTATTTTTGGGCAGGAATGAAGAAGAACATGGCTGAGTACTTGGCACGGTGCTTAGAATGCCAACAAATCAAAGCAGAACATCAACACCCAGCAGGATTGTTGCAACCATTACCTATTCCAGAATCAAAATGGCAAACCATTTCCATGGACTTTATCACTGGATTACCTAAGACAAAGAGGAACAACGAT
Organism: Pinus taeda; assembly: GCA_000404065.3. NCBI lineage: Eukaryota > Viridiplantae > Streptophyta > Pinopsida > Pinales > Pinaceae > Pinus > Pinus taeda. The sequence goes on from APFE030333153.1 coordinate 134,089, forward strand.
TCCATTATGGTGGTAGTAGACAAGTTGAGTAAAGCTGCACATTTTATACCTGTGCAATCTACGTACAAGGCTGCACAAATAGCTCATATTTTTATGCAGAATGTGTTCAAGTTACATGGGCTTCCAAAAAAAATAATTTCAGATCGTGATGTGAAATTCACATCAGCCTTTTGGAGAACGTTATTCGCTGAATTAGGAACTCAGCTGAACTTCAGTACAGCATATCATCCCCAAACCGACGGACAGATAGAACGAGTAAACCAAGTGGTTGAGGATATGTTAAGGGCTTACGTAATTCAACAACCTATGTTGTGGGAAGAATATTTACACTTGGTAGAATTCGCTTATAACAATGGGTATCATACCTCGACGCAAATGAGTCCTTTCGAAGTTCTGTATGGCTGGAAATGCCGTACACCTTCAAGCTGGGGTGGACCCGAAGATAGGTTGAGTTTAGGGCCTGAGATGCTTAAAGAAATGGAAGACATGGTGAAGAGGGTACGTGCTAATTTGAAAGCTGCTCAAGACAGATAGAAAAATTTTGCTGACCGGAAAAGAAGGTTCAAGGAATACCAAGTTGGAGACCATGTTTACATCATAATTCAAGCCAAAAAGAGTACATTGCAGTGGAGCGGGTGTGCCAAATTGGCACCCCAATATTGTGGACCTTTCCAAGTCTTGGCAAGAATCGGACCAGTGGCTTACCAACTCGCCCTGCCAAGCCACATCGGGGTTCACAATCTTTTCCATGTGTCTGCACTAAAAAAATATGTCTATGACCCTAGGCATGTGATCGGATGGCAGGATATTCAGGTGGGAATTGTTGCGATAATAAACCTGACAAAAGAATCATTTAAAAAAAAAAATAACTTAGAATGTTGCATGTTGCAGGTCGAACCAGAAGGAGAGGTCCTGGTCGAGCCACTGAGCATCCTCGACCGGAGAGAAGTGCAGCTGCGGAGACGAGTTATTACCCAAGTTAAAGTAAAATGGTGACATTTTAAGCCTGAGGAGGCCACTTGGGAATATGAAGCACTAATGAAAAGGACCTATCCAGGACTGTTCATGGCTGAGAGACATTGAGACGATGTCCAATCTCAGGGGGAGGAGATGTAATGACCCCAGTAAATTTATAAATAATTCTTCTGTTGTTACAATTATAGGTAAAAACATTGAACAAGGATTATTGTTTTTAAATTATTATAATATTATTAATTCAGAATTTGAGCATGGATTGAGTAAATCACATATAGTAACTTCGCATGAGGAAGTTATTCTCTTTTCTTAATAATTAAAAAAAAAAACAGTTGCCAAAAGAAAAGGGGGAAAACCCTAACTGTTTTTTCTTCTTCCCAAAATAAATATGGGAAAGGAAAAGAGATCGGGCTGTTGAGGAACAGACTGGAGAAAAGAGAAAAAAAGAAAAGAAAAGAAAGCATGCTAAGTCTGGTGAAGACCAGATAGCATGGGCACAGATGGTGCACTGAATTTGCTGAAGACAGTGGTATGGCAAACAAGCTTGGGGGTAGATTCAGTTTTATTGATGAGTCTTGTGGATGGGAGGAAAGACAAGTAAGAAACCAGTTTCCCAAACTCTCGAGAGGTGTGGAAACAGTGAGAGCAGAAGTACAGGTAAGTATGACTGCGGATTTCCTATTTCTATAAAAGATTGTATAATTAAGGAGCACCATGTTAGTGGTATTAAGTATACGGATAAACTGTTTTGATTAAAGATTCTACTATAAAAGAAAACCTAGCAGTATTTTGTACGAGACATGGTTATGGACCCTGTTCGGAAATAATATTGGTCAAATTCAACTAAACCGAAGTAGGGGTTCCTTACATTTAAAGATGTTACAAGTATCCATAAGACTCCTGTAACCCCATAAAAACTAGTAATAGAACCCTGGGAAGCTGTGGGTTACATTAAAAAAAGGAAAAGAGAAAATATTCATAAGTCTGTGACTACAACGAATCAGAAACAGTAAACTGTAAACAAATTTTAGAGCAAAGAGTGTACAGCTCTAGAAACCCATAAACTTGGTGATAGAAAAAGAACATAGCAAAATCCTCTGCGACTAGGTATAACAGAGGAGTTCTTTAAAAAAAAAACTGTATTGAAGTTTCATTTTAAATAATCAAATACCAAATATAAATCTCAGGTCATAACAATACAGCCAAATCACAGTACAATGTCGGCACAATGCCTGTAGATTCACATAGAGTCAGAATGTAGTTGGCGGAAACGTAAAATCGACTGGAACAACCTTGAATAAAACCACCATTCGGCGTATGCATACATATATATTTTTCAAACAAGTAATGAAAGGAAAATTTAGAACCCGAAGGACTGATTCAAATACCATAACAGTCAGAACTGAATGATCTCAGTTCCCTATGAAAACAGTCATGATAGAATAACAAGAGTCGGATAAAAAATTTCAAGCGTTGAGAACCCTTTTAAAGAAAGAATTTTTCCTCAGGCATTTCCGAGCGCTGAGTGCTATTATATCAACGAAATCAACAAAATCAACTATATGTACATATCAGGTAACAGTTAGTAGATATCATAACAGAAGAGTATCAGAGCGATTATGAAATAAAATGTTCTTAACTAAAAGAAATTCAACCATGCCGAGCCCTGTAGGTCGAAGCCGCAGAACCATACCAAGGATTTCGGGACCCTAGGCTAGGAAATCCATAACTTACATTAGAACAACAGAAGCACAGAAGGAAAATATATGTTGTATATTATATTCACAATAAACTTGTTCAAGAGCATGTAGATGTGATAGAACCCGGACGGAGGAGTTCAACAAAACCCTTATAGCATAATGGAAACAATATTCATATAACTCTCGGCCAGGTAGCATTCATGCAACCAGTACTGAATATATTACATATCAAATGAATTCTGGACTATTTGTCCTCAAATAAACAAAATACATAGCGATACAGTAATATAAGTTTTACGAGGATAGAAGCCTCATTAAGAAACGACTATGGATGGCTCTCACGACCCAGAGACAATCGTAAACACCCTTCGAAAGTATCACCGAACCTGACAATGGAATGATTAGAGTTAAGCCGCTGAACCGACATCCTGCCCAATCAATAGCCGGGTGTAGCAAGGGTTCGGTTGAACTTACCTGAGAAGTTCATTGTTGTATCTGAGCAAGGACAGTTACCCTTCCATCCTCGGTGACAAACGTTCCAAGTTCTGCCATTTGCACAGAGAAACCAGTTAGAAACCATCCACAACTACCATAAAAATATGAATCAATTCCAGGTTATAGTAAAGAAAATAACAACGCGTGAATGATACCTGCACTGCTGAGCAAGGTCGAGGCATTCGGTTCACCTTCGAACGAAAAGGGCATGAGCAGTTCTATGAACCAAAGCCGTAGCCGGTGGAACCCTTTGGAAGCGCACTCTGTATCGGAGGAACCCTCTGGAGGCGGGGCTCGCAAACACCAAATGAAGACACTAAACCCTTAGACGCTGCCATGTATAATTGGACAGTGCTTACACAACCGTTCGATGGAGGGAAATGAATACCCTCCGTCGATTTCCTTCGGAATCCTGAGGATCTTGTACCCTACAATAAGTATTAAATGTCAACAGCTATCAACAACAATCACCGGGATCGCCAGCGCAGATGGAGTAAGCAGATCTCGAGGAAATCCCACCTGTCATCCTCTCGGGCAGTTGACATTAATACACTTTGGGAAAAACAAACCGCCATTGTACCAACATCAATCACCTCTAGGTACATAAACATTCGATTGCCGTGTCAAGGATTAATATGTAAGGTTGATATGACCAAAGTAATCTACTATATATAGTTGGCACAGTAAATATACCGTGTAGATTAATGTATAATGGTAAAACCAAGTAAAAAAGTTTTTAAGCGATATTTTATTCTGTTGGGAGTTGTGACAATTATATATTTATTAATTTTTAATTATGATATAAGTAGTTATATAAAAATATTTAATCATTTAAATATTATTATTTTTAATGGTGTATTTATTAATTTTAATTGTAATTTAACTAATTTTAAAAATATATATTAATTGAGGTTATTTAGTTGTTGGATTAAATAGTTTTTTTTTTTCCACCCAAGTTCAATCTCTAATAATTATATTGATAAATTATAATACATATAAATATCACTGTATTGATTTTGAACTCTGTAAACTCTTAAAAAGTATATTTATGACTTAATTTAATACCAAGAATCTCACTTCATGATATCAACCACCTCACTCTAAAATTCAATCGAGAAAAAGATAAAAAAAAAAACTTATATTCTCCAATAAATATTGATTAAATTAGATATTATTAAATTTTAAATAATTCTCCAAAATCTGAAACATATTTTTATTATAAGTAATATTTTGGCATATCTATAAATTGTTTTTGACTAAAATTTCTACTTCCCCAGACTCGTGAACATTTAGCCGAATGAAAATCGGCCATTTACTAACCACTAACTTGTTTTTCTTGAATATCAATGATGAATAAGTTAGAAGGTGCCCTTTATTAACCATTAACTTGTTTTTCTTGAATAGGGACAAGACTTGTGAATATTTAGCCGAATGAAAATCTGCCCCATTACTGTTCAAACTTGTTTTTCCTGGATATCAATGATGAATAAGTTAGAAGGTACTTGTTTTTCCTGGATATCAATGATGAATAAGTTAGAATGATGAATAAGTTAGAAGGTAAAAGAAAATTGTCCACCGCTGTGCGGAGGCGATGCCTCCACCATTCGTCCAACCTCGCATAAATATCAATGTCAAGTGAGCAACTTGTTCACATAAAGTTTCAGCAGCCCGACAAATTTTATTATTTTGTTATACAAACATGTCAAGGTCAATAGTCAGAGGGAGACGAAACTACCTAAGATTTTGATTTATATTAATTTTTTGTGTGGATTTAGAAGAACTAAATTACTTCTGATGGCATATCTATAAAAGGAGAGAACAATCCTATTAAGCGATCTAAAAAAATCTATAGAACATTGAAATTACCCAGTCTTGTGATGAAATAAAAAAATAAAAAATAGAACATTGAATTTACCCAAACAGGGATGAAACAAGAAATTGAAGTTATATGGACAAATGATCTGGATGGGAAGATTTATAAATGATATATAGATATGGAAAAATGATCTCGATGGAAAGATTCTATAAATATGGACAAATGATCTCCACGAGAGGATTCGATATAATATATTTATAGCGAGGCAACGTGGTTGAGCTGTATGTGACGTATGTAATAATAATAAGTTACATATTATGGATTTCCTTTCGTTATCTTAATCCTCTTCTTCCCACCTAGGCGGCTCTTGTTCGAAGCCTGTGACTGGTCTGGTCAATTGAACCCTATGGATCTTGGAGGGTTGTTTTGGTATTCTGTGCTTCTGGGAAGCACTGTTATCACATTCTTGCTTTTTGATGTATGGAGGAGGAAGGCGTACTACAGGCTTCCTCCAGGTCCTGCCGGATGGCCGATTGTGGGAAATCTGCCGCAGGTGGGTAACAAGCCCCACGAATCCTTTTTGCACCTTGCCAACAAATATGGGCCGATCATAAGCCTCTCTTTCGGAATGAAAACCACAGTGGTGGTCTCCTCTTCCGCCATGGCAAAGGAGGTTCTGAAGACCCACGACCACATATTATCTGGCCGGATCTTGACACAGGCAGGCAAGGTTCTTTCCCACTACAAGACCTCCATAGTCTTTGGCCAATATGGATCTCACTGGCGCATGCTCAGACGTGTATCCATTAACGAACTCTTTTCTGCGAAGAGGCTGGAAGCTCTGCTACATCTCAGAAGAGATCAAGTAAATCGAATGATTCATCAGATTTTTGAAGACGCCGTGAAGGGAAAATGTGTGGATATAGGACACACAGCCTTCCAGTCGTCTTTTAATCTGTTAGGAAAAATGGTGTTTGGAAAAGATGTGTTGGATCCTCAGTTGGGTACTCAAGAGTTGAAATATGCCCTTTCTAAAGTGATGTTGCTTTATGCAACTCCCAATGTCGCAGACTTTTTCCCCTGCCTTCAGTTCTTAGATCCCCAGGGCGTGTACCGTAATACGAACTTCTATTTCGGAAAGGTGTATGGCGTAATCGACAAACTCATTGAGGATCGCCTGGTTACGAGATCAGAGGAAAGTAGGGAAAGAAGTTATAGTGAAAAGGATCTGTTGGACGTTCTTCTGGACATGAGAAGCCACGAATTTACTGTCGACCATATCAGAGGCTACTTAGTTGTAAGCCTTTTTTTTGTTTATTGGTTCTTGTTTAGCTGGTTCTAGCGCAGCTCCTTTTCATGGAAAATGTATTTCGTGTCCTCTTTCTATCTGATGTTTAGTTCCATTTTGGTGCAGGACATATTTGGGGCCGGGAGTGACACCACCGCAACGACAATAGAATGGGCGATGACAGAACTCATCCGCCATCCCGAAAAGATGAAACGAGTCCAAGCCGAACTGGATGAGGTAGTGAGGCGTGAACGAATGGTGGAAGAAAGTGACGCAGAGCGTCTCCCTTATCTCCGTGCAGTGGTGAAGGAAGTGTTCCGATTGCCCCCGCCGGTTCCTTTTCTGATCCCTCACAGAGCCGATAACCGTTGTGAGATTGCGGGATTCGTGATACCGAAGCACGCTCAAATAATAGTCAACGTGTGGGCAATCGGAAGGGACCCTTCGATCTGGAAGGAGCCCTTCAAATTTATGCCGGAGAGATTTCTTGATACGGAGATGGGTAGTGTGGATTACAAGGGACAGAACTTCGAGCTGATTCCGTTCGGAGCAGGAAGGAGAATGTGCGTGGGGCTTCCGTTGGCCAGTCGGATGGTCCATCTGCTGTTGGCGTCGCTCCTCCATCCATTTGAGTGGGCACTTCCCCGAGGCATGACGGGCGATAAAGTGGACATGAGCGACAGGTTCGGACTCACACTGGCTAAGGCGGTGCCACTGGAAGCGATTCCAACGCCGCGCCTACCTGCGGAAATGTATTTGTTAGACTAAACTAGAACGAAATTGGCTCTGCAGCCGCTCTTTCCTCAGCATAGCTTCTATCGTTTTGATGACCTTAATTGTATGTGGTAATGAACTTCTGCATCGATTCCATTGGTTCTTCTGTGATGATTTCTGTAGATGGGTGGTGTTTATTTTTCATGAGATTTTAGGTTTACATCTCACAAAAAAAATTGAAAAGAGTTGCAAATGGGTTTAAGAAAAAATAAACCAGTACAAGGATATTTTGAGAAGGGTTTAAATAAACAATATTTTATTAATAACCAAATCATTTTTACATCTAAATTAAAGCTTACTCTAATGGTGTTGTGTTGCAAATGGGCTTATGAAAAAATAAACTAGTACAAAGATATTTAAAAAAAATTATATAATTAACTCATTATTAATAAAGAAACATCATCGTTTTTACATTTAAATTAAAGCTTTTAATTTAATGTGATTGCATTCAAATATCATGTTCAATTTTATTATTAAAAAGACAAAATATAATTTTACCATTAAAAACATAAAACAATGAACTTAATAGTCTTTCATACAACAATGAAATCAATAGTCTTACCTATATATCCATTAATGCTATTAAGTTTAAAATATAGATAGAAAATGGTACTTATTCATATATAACAAGTGCTTTTACTTATTACAATATGAAAACCAATATCTTTACTAAAATGTATATATTTTAATACAGTTAATATCAATAAATTTTAGATAATTATTATATTTAATTATAGTTATAATAACATATTCAAAATATACTTATTATTTATATTTATAATTCTGAATATTATATATATATATATATATATATATAAATATATATATAAATAAAGAATATAAAATATGTAATTTTTATTAAAATTTTCCAAATTAAAATTTCATTTTTTTAATTATAATCTTTTATATTTCAGCCTTTTTTTAATTACAATTTTTTATATTACAAGCTCCCTCAAGGGTTTTTTGAAATTGAACTTTGATGGAGCATCTAAGGGAAACCTAGGTAAGGATGGAGCTAGAGGAATCATTTGGAACTGGACACGTAAATTTAAAGCTTATATTTCATCAATATGACTTAGGCCATGAATAATACTATAGAGTTTCAAGCCTTGGAGCAGGGGCTGGAAACATTGCGAAGAGAACAAATGGTGAATGTAATAGTGGAAGGGGATTATGCAATAGCTATTCAAGTGGCACATTGACTGCAATGTGGCTCTCACATGAACAAAGTCATGAATAATTGGCGCCTCGCCCAGATTGTCCAAAGGATTTGGAGCCACCTGAAGGAGTTAGAAATGATGGAGTTTTCCTAGGTACGATGCTCGGCTAATGCGTTGGTGGAGAGAGTGGCAAAAGAAGGGGTCGAGAGTGTTAGGTTGATAACTGAGGTGGCGTAGGAGGACATGTTGGATGGACATCTGAGGGAACACTATCGATCACAAGTAGAGTGAGACCAATTTATGCCAGAAGGGAGGAGCGACAAACAAGGGGTGGGCCAAGATCAGGGAAGAGACCCACCTCGTGATATGAATCTTTAATAATTATCATGGTTCGACAAGTAGTGAATGTTAGGAACAAGCAAGGTGATACATGTCATCATGATACGAAGGAAAGGACGATCAAGGATGTGAAGGAGAGGAACTCAGTTTCAATTAATCATTCATCAAGAGGTCACATTAATTGGAAAGGATGTTTAAAGGGGTGGAGAAGTAAGAAGCCCAGTGGGGGGTTGTACTGGAATAGGACTATGGAAATAATGAGCCTGCATAAACCATTTGCAGAGGCGAATGGGGAGGAATATGGCCTCATCCTCACATGGGGTGGCATGATTTGTTTTGGATGTTTCCTTTATATGGGAAGGATGAAAGGTGAATAGGCTAGAAGATAGAAGGTGGTATTGTAGCAAGAGAGTTTCTGTTCCTCTGATAACTACAAAGTCTAAGATAGTAATGGCCAAGGGATGAAATGTTTGTGGTAGGCCGAGGGGAATGTTGCAAATGAATGCTCAAAGCTCCATGACTGGTAAGAGGTTCAAAATGGAGTATGAGGTGAGGGAGGCTGCCCTAAACTATCGTGCAATGGTCCCAGAGAAAGGAAAAGAAATCGTTGAAATTTGGGAGAATGAGGTGAGGCTCCTATGTAAGAGCATCCCAAATAGAAAAATTGAAGAATAAGTCATATGGATTACAGATATTGGGAAATCCTGAACGCAACAAAAGGATTATATAAAAACATTGCAGATGGTGTGGCATGTTAAAAAATTAATGGGGAAGCTGAAGGTGGAGGTGACGAAGGATAGAACTAAGCGACAAATGGAACACCAACTTTAGTTAAAGGCAATGTAGTAGAGGTTACGAGTTCTTTAGGAATCACTCAAAAGGGTGACGAATATAGAACGTTTTGAAGATGATAGAATTGGAGACATGAGCAAGATGTTCTCCATCTACTTCAAATATATCCATAACCTGGATATCACGTTGGGGTAGGCACTGGGAGAACTGGCTAGACCTATGAAATGTTGGGTCATGGAGGTAACTAGAGAAAGTGACAAATAACTGATGACATAGGGAGAAGGGGCAGCTGCAACAGTAACTCTAGAGATAAATATTTCACCTTCATCTAGGTCAAATGTAGTGGAAGAAACAACAATGCCTCTCATTAAATTTCATGCGTCTATCTTTTTTTGTTATATTTTTTTGAATGGATGAGTAGGCCAAATCATAGTACAATGCTGATAGGTAGGTTTTTACGTGTAGAACAAATATGCAGATTTATAGGGAGACCACCTTCAAGATGTAAATGGGTAAGTAGGAGTAGTAGTAAAGTAAATTTTTTTGATATGTATAGGAGATGCCATAGACAAAAAAAACCTTATGGCATGTCTCGCTAAGTGTTTGGTTAAGACTATATTTCACTGCAATTGGTCTCCTCATTTCCAATCTGGAAAACCAACTGCTTATGATGTACTCTACAGTTATATAGTGATATAAGCTTTCTCTATTGACTTATAGAAAATAATATTATTATAAAATTAAATTAATATAAATTAATTATATATATAATATATATATGTATAACAAAGTTCTTAATATAAATTAAAATTCTATATATATATATATATATATAACATAATTAATTTGAATAAGAAACAATATAAATTTAAATATAAAATAGTTAGAAGATTTTCTTTTCAAACACAATAATAATATAAATTCAAACTCTAAAATATCTAACACAACCATATACATTAAAAAGATTATGAACATCGAGAAATCACTATATACACTTTTGATTAATGGTCAACCCTTAACCCCTTATACAGGGCAAGGAGCCCAAACTTGCTCAACCCTTGGTACATTACAATGGAGACTAATAAGCGTATATATAGGTTTATTTTCAACAAAATACAACTAACATAATACCATGCGCCAAGAAACCATGTGCCTGAAACCACCTAGTCCCAAGTCAAAATTAATCCTAACAATCACCCCTTTAAACTTGACTCCCACATGCCCCCTATCATTCTAGACTCTTAGGTTGGCATTCCTACCAGGTCTTACAACAATATGCCCAATTACATAATCTCCATTATAATTAATATATTTCTTGGTTTTTTTGGGAAAATTTTAGGGATTAAAATAGGCTAATTTTCCATTTTTTTCCCAACAAAATTATCAATTTCAATTTTTTCTAAGAATTATTCACCAAATTTTATAGGATAAAAATATGATCACCAAAATTTTATATTAGATATAATATGAAATCAATAAATATTAAATATTTTTACAAAAATATAGTTAAACATCTTAAACATCTTAAAATTTACATATGATAGAACATTGAGATTCCCCACATTTCTAACATTTTAATACAAACTTTTTCCATAAAATTTATTGCTTCTTGGAAATTTTTTTCCTTTTCTTCATGGCCACAAAGTTGACATTGAGATCCTTGACCGCTTCATGAACTTTCGCCTTCGTGCCTAAAATGGGAATCCACTCTCCCTGTCACTTTCGTTCTAGCTCTCTGACTTCTCGCCTATGCTACTTCTTGAGCGGTTCTTTTCCCACAATGGTATCCTGATCATTATATAATAACCTTTGTCACAACTATTGACTTATTAACTTCTCTCGACACCGCTCATTAGCCTCTAGGCTTGGTCATCACTTCGTCCAGAGCTCTCAGCCTCTTATCCTGCAATCAGACCATAATGTATTATTGAAAGTCCCTTAATAAGAACTCTTGTAGCCGTCGTGGATTAAAATATGTCACAGATCACACTTCTGGTTGCATCAGCTCCTTTTCTGAGCTTCAATGACAGTTATGCCGCCTGCCCCCAGGTTTCCGAAGCCAGCACGACCGATCAGTAATTCAATCTGCTTCAACACGTAGGTTATAACAACATAGTGCTCAGAGAATGCAACTTATAGTGCCCTGTATTGGTGCCATTTTCATATTTCTGGGTCTCAAATGCCTCCATCCTCAGATCATTCACTCAAATGATTTCATGGCATGTAAACCCTAGCTACCCTAGTTTGTTTTGCGCTCTTTTTCTCTCTCTCTTTTCTTCTTAGTCATAGCCATTTTTCTTGGCCACAGCCAGCACCTTGCCCACTATGTAGGAATTTACGGGGTAAGTTCTTCAGACAGAACACCAAAGGACACCCTCACAAACATATCACAATATTTTTGACGTGGTTAAAACGGCCTGAGCCAACGAGGCAAAAGTTTTACATAAGCTTCTCTCATGAACAGTTAACTTACAAATGACCCTCCATGCTCTTTAAATAGAGATCATGGACCAATCGGGTGTTAAGCCACACATCAAGTGTCGGTAATACCGAAGAGAAAATGAACCGTGGGATCACTACATATTGTGACCATCTATTGTAAATTACAAAAATACATAGTAAAGAAACACACTTTACGTAACTCTACACTAGACCAAGTTATACTTAACTATTTCCTATGTATCGGAATATCTTAACACACTCCAAGCTCAGCTATTATACTATTATAGTGAATTAAAAAAATAATAATATAAATAATAAAACACACCAATAGAAATAAATAAAGATAATAAAAAACAAGAATAAAAAATAAAAGAAAATTGTCCACCACTATGTGGAGGCGGTGCCTGCACCATTTTTCCAACCTCACATAAATATCAATGTCAAATCAGCAACTTCTTTACATAAAGTTTCAGCCGCCCGACAAATTTTATTATTTTGTGATACAAACATGTCAAGGTCGATGCCTACTATTTTTATTTATATTAATTTTTTGTGTTGATTTTAATGATATACCTGTTTAAAAAAGAGAATAACTAGATTACTTCTGATGGCAATCTATAGAAGGAGAGAACAAACATATTAAGCGATCTAAAAAATTTCTATAGAATTGACATTTACCTAATCTTTTGATGAAATAAAAAAATAAAAAATAGACCATTGAAATTAAAAAATAAAAAATACTGAAAAAAGTGGGTTACAGGGATGAAACAAGAAATTCAAACTATATGGACGAATGACCTGGATAGAAAGATTTGATAAATGATATATAAAGATATGGACAAATGAAATTCCATAAATGATATATAAAGATATAGAATTTATATGATGTGTGTGTGATGTTTATATAAAAGGTTGAAAAGAGGTGAATACGTTTATGAAAAAATAAACTCTTTGAAGCATATTTCAAGATTGACAATATTTTATTCATATACAAAATACCGAGCAAGTGGACATGAGCGACAGGTTTGGAATCACACCGGGGAAGGCGGTGCTGCAGGAAGAGATTCCAACGCTAAGCCTACCTCCGGAAATGTATTCCACTTAGATTATAGAATGGAACTGACTCTGCAGCAGCTCCTTCTTGAACATAGCTTCTATGGTTTTGATGACTTTAATTGTATGTGGTAATGAAGTTCTGCATCGATTCGATTAGTTGTTCTGTGATGATTTCGATGACTATGTGGTAATGAACTTTTCTATAGATGTGTGGTTATTTATAAATAGATTTTAGGTTTGGGTAAATGCAAAATAACAAAAAATTCGAATGAATATATATAATTATTTTAAAAATAATTATAATAATAAAAAGGCATAAAAATGGTAAAATATGTTTTTTTTTAAAATAAAGTTTCACTTTTATTATTTACAACAAATTTTTAATAAACTTTTTAAAATTATTTTCAATAAATTTTATATAATATTTAAATAATCAAAATTAATCAAACTAATATATACCGATTTTCAATTAATATATATATAAAATTAATATAATACAAAAACAATATGTTTCCGGTCACTCTGGTTTTTCATCATACAAATTATAATTTATTAAAAAAATTATATCTCAATATTTATTTTTGTATTTAACATAATTGGTTTCGAATGTAATCATATTTCATTTTCAACTAATACTTATCATCATGCCAAGTTTAATTTATTCATAACAATTAAACATAATATACTTGTTTCATCAACCCACCTTTCTTTGAGCTTCTTCTCAATATTAATATTCATTTTAAAAAATGGTTGATTGACCTTTTATATAAACCATTCATATGCTCTCTTGATTGAGAAATGATGAGCTCATCTTTTTAAGATTTCCCACAACAAAAACAACAAGTTTTAAGAAGAGTTAACCGACTCTTTCACATGCTCCCCTCATAATACTATACTTAAAAAGAAGTGTCCATTATTACTTAACTGTGCTCCTTGCTCCCTCTTGCATGTGAATACTATGTTCAAGGAATAACCAACTAACTCTTCTTTATGTAAGCTTGAAGAAGAGTTGGTTAATAATGCGTTAGGATCCCAAGAACAAAAATCTGTACTTAAGCCTACTCCCTCGCTCCCTCCACATGTGAATACAATGTTCAAGGAATAAACAACTAAGTCTTCCTTATGCAAGCCTGAAGAAGAGTTGGTTAATAATTCGTTAGGATCCAAAGAATAAAAATCTTAAGATGGTGTAGTGCAATTAAAAAGGATAATATAGAGTAGATAAAGAATAATAAAAATAAAATTTAAGATAATATATTTATTCACTAATTGAGGTGAAATAAATAAGTTCACTGAAATAATTTTTTATAAATATTTTTGAATCATATTATTTAATTTTATTATATATATATTATTTAATTATATATATAAATTACTATGATAAATATTTATTTTTATATATTTGTTAATTAAATTTAAATATGAAAATTTAAAATATAATAATTATGAATATGAATTATTAATTTTAATTTTTATTTTCAAATAAATCATGATTTGTATCTATTATTTATATTTTTTTTATATATCTTAAATTTCTATATTTACAAATATTTTTATTTTTTAGTATATATGTATTAATTAAGTTTTTCATATATTTTTCATTTTTTATACTGAAATATATTAAAGAGAATAGTTGTGTTTATATTAACCAACATAGATCTAACTACTGAGCTCTTTGAGGGATCAAATCTCTTTGCATCTTAAGATATTTGTATTTCAAGAGATTTCATTCCTCTTGGCACTTGGTAGATTTGGAGTTAAGATGGATCTAAGTTGGTTCAATTCCCCCATTTAAATAGGCTATATTCTAGATGAATACTATAGAAAATACCATGGTTTCTCATAAACCTCTAGCTCAAAAACCATTTCCCTTTTTTTGTTAGTTGACATTTTTCTATTAATTCAAGAGAGTGGTACATCATGGGATGAACATAGAGTATGAAAACAAGGCCTCACTCCTACTAAATATCTTTGCATCTTAAGATATTTGTATCTTCCGATATTTGATTCCTCTCGGCACTTGGTATATTTGGAGGTAATATGGATCTAGGTTGGTTCAATCCCCCTTTATATAGGTTATATTACACATGAATACCATAGAAAATGTCACAGGTTCTCATAAACCTTGAGCTCAAAAACCATTTACCTTTGCTTTTGTTAGTTGACAATTTTCTATTAATTCAAGAGGGATGAACATAAAGTATGAAAACAAAGCCTCACTCCTACCAGATTTGTTGACCATTAGATACATACAGAAAATAACTGAGAGGATAGGTAAAAAACTAGATAATTTCATATCAACAGCCCACCAGACAAAAAAATGTGCAAAAACTAGAAAAAATCCCACTTGCTTCATTGCAAATTATCATCATTTAGGGTTTGAGCTTTTTTTCCTCCATCAATTGCGTGATGAAAGGCATCAAGGATGTGAGATTCCATGTGCACCATCCACCCTTCAAACCATCCATCCTATAATACAACCCTTGTTGGTTATGCAACACAATATTTGGTAGTCTAGAATATGTCCTTGATTCTGCAGGATATTACAAAAGAAAATAATCATATCATTGTGCTTTGTTTGGTGGTCTTGAGATAGTTGGCCCATCGAGTCATGGAACAGACGAATTTGGTCTTCAATGGAACCAAAGGAGGTGGAAAATCAACATGCCTAGGATATTATCTTTGTGGAGCGTCGAGCATTCTCCTCATCCACTAGTTAAGCCCCTTGTCTTCATTCTTCCATGCCCTTCTGTCCACACCCCTCCCATCCTTCCCCCCTAGACATAGATGGACACATTGACTCAACAATGGCGGCTCACAACTAACACAACTACAACTCGCACATATTAGACCCACCAAAGAAGTTCAAATTGAGAAACTTGACCAACCCAGAGAGTTGAGATTCCAAAGGCCTAAGTGACAATGACTCCACGAAATAAGTTGGTCAGAGACTCCCTCATCGAGCGCCACAGGGGTTGGGGGAAGTCACTCTTGGAAACCAATAATAGAAAAAATTGAGACCATTATATTTTCACTATCTTCCAACCACTAGATAATTGAATTCACCAAAGGAAACAAAACAAGACAATAGAAAACCTCTCGAAGACATTTACCACAAACATAGCAGAATAATTTAGTTACCCTTGAGGAAAATGAAACCCACATGTTATACAATACCCAGACTACCCCTCTGAGGAATGCAGACAGGGTAAGAGTTACTTGAGAACAAGTAGTAAAAAGCCAAACCACCTTCCAAAAATTCTACCTATGTTCAACCCAGAAAAAAATAGGTAGCGTGAAGAAGAAATATTATGAATGGAGTCCACTCACCGAGTGGCACTGAAAAGGATTTGAGCTTGGGTCCCAGACTAAAAAAACATCATCAATCAATTCCTATGCTCTATCATTCCCTAGCTTGCGGGTTGTAGAATGAGCCTTCCACCCACCTAAGTTATGACACGTTGCTCCAAGGAGAGTCACAGAGTCAGGAACCAACAACACCCTCCATTGTACCAAATCTCATGTCCCTACAGTTACAATAACGAATCGAGACTAATGCCATCAATATTAAACCAAGAGGTTTCCATCAATATTAAACCAAGAGGAGCCTCGAGAACACTCGTCAGACAACTTCTCAATGCCCACCGTCAACCACGTCTATGCATAATGCCCTCCTTCCCAGGTATCGTCCTCATTCCTCACCCCCAGTGGGGAAAAAACCATTTTAATTAACTACCCAAAAAAAAATAATAATAATGTAATTTTTTTTCCAAATTGTACCTTAATTAACCAACAAAATTTGATTAAAAAAAGTAACCTAGATTGTTTATTTTAACATAGGTTTTTTTTTACTAAGTCAAAATGTTTACCGAGCAAGCTATTACAACATATCTTACATATCGGGGTAGAGAGCATCTCAACTCAAATAATTTTATTAAATTGTTATATATTTATTAACTATATGCTATAAAATATCATCATTATAAATATAAATAATTATTATTTTTAATTTATTTTAGTGTGATACATATATATTATGATTTTTATTTTTTTAAATAATTGTAACTTTATTGATAAAAACAAATTAGCATACACCAAATTAAATTGGATAAAATTTTTTATTTTTATTTAAACCTATATTATATTTTATTATTATTATTGAATGTAATATTTTCTATATTAAATAATTAAATAATTGCACTCGTTCACCTGACCTCTATCTCATGCCACTCCACCCAAGGACCATTACCAACCCTACTAACTTACCTTCAATTTGGATGGCAGGATGCAAATTTATTATTGCCATCCCTAAAATGAGATAGGCACTCGACAAGCATCCGACAATTGTAATGGATTTAAACATTGACTGTATTTTGGAAAATAGTGAATGAATTTGTGGTTTGTTGAGAACTGCAGTAAATGGTCATACATAAACCAGATAACTTTTATGCATTCAGTGCTTGCAAATGAAGAAGTTGAGTAAACACATTTTGGCAATTTGAAAAGTCTCCCATAGAGTGAAGATGGCCAACTTTATCTATGGTTGCATAAAAATTGGTAACTTACACATGTTATGGCTACATAAAAACTAGTAACTTATGCGTCGAAGATGAAATTTTTCTGACATCAAAGTTCTAAAAGAGATGTACGTCTCTATTACTTCTTCTTACTTAACAATACAAATAAATAAAATTAACAATTAACAAATATAATATATATATATATATATATATATATTGGTTGGGAGTGTTTAATGATAACCTCCCCACCTAGGTTCAAGTCTTATTGATATGATGCATGATGTTCCTTTGTTAGTTGTCTTTGTATGATGTTTATCTTGACTTTGTACCTCTTCCTCAACTCTATCACCAAAATCATAGTTCTCATCAGAGTCGATGCCACGCATAACTCTAAACCTAGAAACGACCAAATCTTAATGAAGTCATTAAATTATGGAGAAACGATGAGCTTAATGAAGTCATTAAATTATGGAGAAACGACGAGCTTAATGAAGTCATTAAATTATGGAGAAAACAATAGTAATGGAGAGAAGCATAACTCTAAACCTAGAAACCACTAGCTTAATGAAGTCATTAAATTATGGAGAAAACAATAGTAATGGAGAGAAGCGCATGACTCTAAACCTAGAAACAACAAGCTTAATGAAGTCATTAAATTATGGAGAAACGATGAGGTTAATGAAGTCATTAAATTATGGAGAAAAAAATAGTAATGGAGAGAAGCTTAGGTCCAAATTATGCCACACATAAATCTATACCTAGAAATGACGAGCTTAATGTAGTTAGCAAGTCATTAAATTATGAAGAAAACAATACTAATGGAGAGAAGCTTAGGCCCAAATTAGGCCACACATAACTCTAAACCCAGAAATGAAGAGAACTTAAGGAAGTTAGTAAATTATGGAAAAACAATGAGGAATTCATTAAATTATGGAAAAAACAATTGTAGTGGAGAGAAGCTTAGGCCCAAATCATGCCATGCATAACTCGAAACCTAAAAATGACAAGCTTAATGACGTCATTAAATTATGGAGAAAACAATAGTAATGGAGAGAAACATAAGTCTAAACCTAGAAACAGTGAGCTTAATGAAGTTATGGAGAAAACAATAGTAATGGAGTTATGGAGAAACAACGAGGAAGTCATTAAATTATGGAGAAAAAAATAGTAGTGGAGAGAAGCTTAGGCCCAAATTATGCCATACATAACTTGAAACCTAAAAATGACGAGCTTAATGAAGTCATTAAATTATGGAGAAAAAAATAGTAAGGGAGAGAGGCATAACTTTAAACCTAGAAACAACAAGCTTAATGAAGTCATTAAATTATGGACAAAACAATAGTAATGGGGAGAAGCCCATAACTCTAAGCCTTGAAATGGTGAGCTTAATGAAGTCATTAAATTATGGAGAAAGGATGAGATTAATGAAGTCATAAAATTATGGCGAAAACAATAGTAATGGAGAGACATATGGAGAAAACAACAGTAATGGAGAGAAGATTAGGCCCAAAATATGCCACACATAACTTAAACCTAGAAACGACGAGCTTAATGAAGTCATTAAATTATGGAGAAAACAATAGTAATGCAGAGAAGCTGGAGAAAACAATAGTAGTGGAGAGAAGCTTAGGCCCAAATTAGATGGAACCTCGATGCAATGGAAGAGGGCATTGACGTGAATGTATTTCAATTGTTTCGATGTTGTGATTAATATGAATGAATTCAAAAATTCATTTGAAAGGCTCCCAAGCCTTCAATGTTGATTGCGTATGGAAAGAAGATCGCAATCAAAGACATTTTCGATCCTAGTAAACAACCATTGCATCACTAAAGACTCAAAAATAGAGGAAGACAACTTTCCCGCCTACAAAGGCACATGACAGAGGGGTGTAAAGACTTTTGTGAGGGAAATTCATGACAAAAGTGAAAGTTTTATCTCAAAAGTAAGAATGGATGTGACTTGGAATATTCAAGGCAATAGAAGAAGCAACCTTGGCTTATCACAAAGCCACTATGAAGATGCAGAGAGCTTGTACCTTTCTCAACGCTCCAATATGCATGGTGGAGGAGTCCCTCTCATAGGAACTCAAAACCATATCATCCTCCTTGCTTTCAACTCCCTAATCCATTAATAGATTAGACAATAGTACATCAACATGAAGGAAAAGACTTAACAAATCACTTTTAGAAACATTTTAACTATCTCCAAAGAAAATTAATTTGCAACAATGCAGATTAGATGATTCAATAATCAAAGATTGAATATATATTTAAGCCCATGATGCTAAGAAAATAAGTAGATGGTTTGACAAATCTCCATTTAACATAAAATCATTTCCAAATAGCTATAGACAAATGATGAAGCTTTAGATGCAATCAACTCCGATGAAGCTTTGGATGCAATCAACTCCTTTAGAAATATTTTTGATATAAATAATTTAGTTAACTATTTTTGGTGATTTTTTTTTTAATAAAAATAAATTCTAAAATGCATATATAATCTATTTACATTTTTCATTCATTTTACATTTTCCTTTTGCAAAATGAAATAGGAAATGATTAAAGAAAAATAGATCATATCAATTGGAAAACCATAGTTGCATGGTTCATTTCAACTGCATATAGCAAATGTATATATAGTTTCCTTCATTTAAAATATAATTTTTACATTTGCTAATTAATGAAACAAATGTTTTAAAAGTCTAAGTGCTTCTTTCGTGCCTTTTTAAGTTTTCTTTGCCCTTAATGAAATTCTAGATTTACCTAGAATTTTATTATAACAGGAATGTATGAGGTTTTGCAGGAAGAGTCACCACGATCTCTACTGTACTTCAAGCTACCAATCCTTACTGTGATCCAACCATCTAATGATGCGCACGGTAGAAACATTGTGTGTGTCAGATTGATATCCGTTAATTCCCGTGGCATAACTATGCACAGAACTCGTGAATTGTAACAAGTGTATCGCTTGACAGATCGCAGTTGGACATATGAAAAGCTAAAGAGAACCGACCCCTTAGAAAATTAGTGATAGAAAACGAGTGCTGTTCTGGTTACATTTGTCAGCACGTTGCTTGAGCTTATGAATAAATATTGCTTATACTTCCTTGTGATTATTGTGTTGTGATTCTCTAAGGAATCTAACCTCTATTATACCCACTGTCAGAGGATGGTTAGATAGATTCTGCATAGGGAAAGATTATTTTATTTTATTTTTTCCAAATCATTGTATATTTACTATTTTATAAAAAATCCAAAATATATATTGGATGGCCGTATCTAGACTGCAGATAATCTAAATGAGATTTAGATATTTAATAAAAATAAACTCAAGAGTCTTACCAGCATTTTGTTCAATTTGTTCGGCATCATATTTAATTGTTTATCTTATATTATATCTAAGAGAACTATCAATTAAAAATGTGAAAAAACAAAATAAAATGACATTTGGTTTTTGAAATAGAAGTTTACACATTTTTGGCTTAACCTTCTTGATATTGTTGCATGCTAGCAAGCCTTCATTGAGCATGATTGCTCCCTTAAAAAACGCATTAATCAGATTATTAAAATAATGGTATATTTAATTGAAATAAACTATTTTATGATTTATAAATATGGAAATAAAATATTTTTGAAGTTTTTTAATATGGTGCTTTTAAGAAAATAAGAAGATTGGGAATTATTAACTTTCTACAGATTCTAGATAACTTGGTTTTTGGAAAAATGTTACACAATCTCTATCAATTTTTCTTTGTGATTGTTGCCAAGGGCAAAACCTAGTTTTAAATAAAAATACCGATGACATAAGAGATGTAGTACAATTCCAACTCTATAGAGCCTAGGAGACCCAAGCTCAACCAAAATAAATCCAAGCTATAGAATAATTGATTAGAATGTGGGAGCTCACCATGGCCCGACCATCTTACATGTAGATTTTGGTCTCATTTCTTTGTAAGCAACTTGAATCTTGTGTGCAACCAAACCATTGTTCCCATCAATGTCATAAAAAATGGTTCAGATTGGATGATACCCCAAAGGAGATAACATAGATTTTGGTCTCATTTCTTTATAAGCAACTTGAATCTTGTGTGAAACCGAACCATTGTTCCCATCAACGTCATAAAAGATGGTTCAGTTTGGATGATACCCCAAAGGATGTATCTCGTGGGTTCTTTGAAGGAATTGGTTAATTGGTCTCTCACCCACTACCATAAACATTGCTCAAGTGAATCATGAGTCCAAGATCTTTGGCAATTCAACTACTACTACACATTTTTATGTTGGTTGCAAATTTTGAATGGGCATGAGAAAAGTAAAAAAATTGAATTTTCTCACGTTTAATCGAATTATGGAATATTTGGAATCTACGATCAATATAACTAATATTCATTCTAAATTTATACCACAAAAGGACAAGATAAAGAAATATAATTGACAAACTCTTAATTATCCCTACACAAAATACATCTATTAAGGCCATGCCAACCATATTTTTTCCCATTAGTCTGGATTCATAATCATGTTCACTAATGCCAACCAAGTAAAGATGTGAATCTTGAAATAACTTCCATTTCCAAATTAAATTCCACCATCACTTTGTTTTCACCACCACCTAGGGTTGTATAGCCAAGCTTTGTAGTAAGGGTACCTAATCTGTTATTCCATGTGCATACCAACACATCCTCCTCATCAGTAAAAAATAATTTGTTGTGGAAAATAATTCTTTTGTACTCCCTTCATTTAGAGACTATGTCCCCATTAAGGCCAAGATCCTATACTAATAGCTGAAATTTCACACCTTCGAGTCCATGTACCACCATATCCACCCCCATATTTGCAAGCATTAAAGGCCCTCATTATTTTAGAAAAGACTACAAATCATGGTAAATCACATAGTTACTAGCTACTTTGATCCACAGGTCTTCACCAAGCCTAATTCAAGCTCTTTTTCCTAATTTCCATGCCACCTACCCAACAAGAACTAGGAATTTTATAACCAACTTATTCCATATATTTAATGCCGCTTTGCTAGACTTTGGCTCAGTTCTAGTCCATTGTTCAATAGTATATAAGCTGAAGTATTTTTGATTCATATTTTTCCTACAAGAATTCATTGAACAACATATGACAAAGAATTTTAGTTTCCAACATCTGAACAAATCAATATATTTTCTTTAATCCCATTCTACATGATTTTTTTGGTTTAGCTAGAGAATTCCATTTTACTAATGGTATGCACTCCTTCAAGGTTTTACCTCCATAAAAAATTGAAAGATCTCTTCTTAATTTTGATTAGTCTAGTGTTTGGAACATGTGCACGTGAGAGATAATAGATAGGGATGCTCTCAACCATACATTTAAGTAGAACAAGCCTTCCTCCTATGGTTAACCATCTATAGCACCAACAACTAATCTTTGCCTCAAGTTATTTGTACAACTAGAATCGAATAAAATTTTTTGTAGTCAGCAAGATACTGAACATAGCCTAAATATTTTAGTCCAGTGTCTACATACATGGCATTGAAATAAAACATAATCCAGATCTAGCTTCCACCTCCATCAATAGAACATTGCGAAGAATGAGAGATTTATGACAGCTAATCTCCATTGTGGTGACTAGGAAAAAGGTCTTTAAGAGATGATGAAAGGCTTTCCATTGCTTTCACAAACCTTCCCCAAAAAGGAGAACATCATGTATGAATAGTAAATTCATTAATTATACTTGAGTGTCAAACAAAACACCCTCAATTGAAACTTCACATTTAGATGAGGAAATTAGTCTACCCAAACTCTATACAACCAACAAAAAGAAAAAAATGAGACAATGTGCATCCTTCTCTTAGGATTTAAGTAGCTTTGAAGAAATTCAAGGAGGAACTATTGATGAGCACTAGAAACTTGGAAGGAAAAATGCACGACATATTCCAATTTACTACCTACACACTTGTGTTCACCTTAAGTAGCACCAATCTTTAAAATGTCCAATTTACCTTATCATAGAATTTTCCTAAATCAAGTTAAGCTTCATGAATCTTATCATAATCTTTATTAGCTTAGTGTGGAGCTCCTCCTAAACAACATTACCAACATCCAATATCCACCTATTGAAAATCAACCCAAAGTTCTCTTTCCATATACAAGTAAACATCACCCCTTTCATTTTGTTAGTGATGAGTTTGGAAATCACTTTATCTGGGAGATTACACAATGATATAAGTTGAAGTTCACCAGAGGACAAAGGGTTTGATTTGTTCAATATTAAAGCAATAAAAATTGCATTAGGAGCATTAGAGATCCTACTCGAGATGTTAGACTCCACGAGCCTAAGGATCTTGTCTACAAGTGAATTGAAGAAAGCAAGATATAACTCCATAATCTACCTATCTAAGCTTGGAATTTTTTCCCTCTTAAAACCAATAAGTACCTCCTACACTTCGTCCTTTGTGATTGGTGCCCTCAATTTGTGATTTGGTTCTTCGTCAAAATATTTGGGAAACAATCTTAAAGGTTACAACCCTAATCTATTTTCTAGATTATTCTCCTTCTACTATTTTAATATAGCTTCAAAATGTGCTTTCCCTAGTGTTGAAACTTCCATGAAAGATCTAAGCTTGGGACCACTCAATGCATAGAGTTCCTCAATGGTTTTCAAAGATCTAGGCTTGAATCCATTCATTGCATCAAGTTTCCAAATGTTGTTCAAATATTTTTTGTGGAGTTTGAATTTGTGAAAAAAAATTGTATGTCTATCTTCATCCTCCAACTAGACCACATCGTTTTTCAATCTTCATGCATTTTCCTCAATACCTAAAAGTTAACATGTATGTTCCCCAAAACTGCGAAGCTCTACCTAGTCTTCTTTTGAAAATACTCCTACCCAATTATTAGATGACAATCTTTTAATTTTCTTCTTTGTCACCACAAGATCGACTTATCTCAAAACTCTGCTTCTTATCCCACTCAGTTATTAACCATTTGAAAAGTTTCAAATTTACAATAAATTCAAGGGTCATTGTCGAATCCTTAAAATTAGGGTCATTGTAGAATCCTTAAAATTAGGACTAAACAGACACAAATTTTCCTTCTCAATAATCAATGAAAATCCTCCTTTAATTGGGCATGCTTAAATTTGGGAGGCCCTGGAGACATGGCATCTTCATCCTTAATTTGAAATACGATAGGACCATGATTAAAAGTGTTATTTGTCTCAATCCATGTTCTATATGGCTCGAAATCCTCCAACAAACTTTAAGTGAAAGAGCACCTGTCAAGGCATTTAAAAACCTTAAAGTCTCTACCCACGTTTACAATTTTTACACGACAGAGCCATTGGAAAATTCCACATTAACCAACTTAACTACTTCAAACAAATATAAAAAAAATTGAGCCATGTAATCCAACCTAGATAAATCCCTAGACCTCATCAAATTCGTATCTCCACCAATAATGATATCTTAATCCATTGAAGTGCCTTTCCAAACCCACTATCCAAAAATATTTTAGAGTTTGTATATAGACCATATAAATTTATAACCTTTAGTACCTTCCCCAAATCTTTGGCTTCTCTTTCGAGAATAATGCTACAAATAAGGAGTTTCAACCGAACAATGAACCACTAGACAACCCATTTACCCTCCAAAATTCCTATCAATAAGAATTTAAAAGAACAAAAACTCAATTGCAAGGATATTGGGTGTAAACACATCAATCAATCGTTTGACACTCATCTTTGGAAACAGAACCAGAACCCAAACCCTTTGAAAGGGAGTTGGAATGAGTCAGCATACCTTTAACTTTCGAACCCGTGAACTCATGCAATGTCGTGTAACAACTCCTGGATTCGAGCCAACTTCAATATCCAATTGGACTCCACCACTACTCAGCCTGAATTCCCACAAACTCCTTGAGAGGGTCACTAGACAGAAGCCACTGCTCGTCGCCTTTCACGAACAAGCCAGCACAGTCGATTTCCTTCCAATTTCACATTTCAATAGATGCAGGGCCAGTGGATAGGCTTGCCTCAGGTGACAAACCTCATGGCATTCCAAACATATAAAATGTAACTTACGGTTTGACCCCAGCTCTGAGCCATTTTTTATACCACATATCTGGGTTTTGCTTTCAGGGTTTCCCCTGGATCTTTGGGCGTAGGAAGTGTTTATGGTGGTCGCCAATTCGTTTGGTAAATTCATGTCACTAAGGTGATTACAAGAAACAGTTAAATTCATCACAATCATAATAAAGAATATAGATAAGAGAATGGATGAAAGAGCTGTTGCAGAGTGCGTTTAGTTCTATTACTGCATCTGCAACTAAATTCATCACAGTAATAAAACCTATAGAGATGTATGAGGGTGAATGAAAGAGTTGCTGGCCCAACTGCAACAATTTTCCTAAAATAGGCAGCCTGCAACACGTCTTCATCCTCCACACGTCGAAAAGAAAGAATATGATAAGAGTGCTCCCCAGTAGCACAGAATACCAAAACAACTCTCCAGGATCCATTGGCATCATTAATTGACTCGTGAAAGGCTTCTTCAGATGAGATCAACCCACGGAAGAAGAGTGTCCACCACCTGATATTCAAAGCGACCAAATCAAGAAAGGATTAGATAAGAGTACAAAATTTGAGAGATCATTAATGCATTCATATTCCAAAGATCATTGGTTAAAGGTGATTCAGATTATTATTATTATTATTTATCTATTTATTTATGTTTTCATTTTATCTGTCTTATGACATATAGATTTTTAGATTTTTGGATGGTGGCTGGTTTTTTTTAATAAAATTAAGATTTATATATATACTAATTTGGGTTTTGAGTATACTCTAATTTCTTTTTTTATCTTTGGTTAAGAGCTTGTTTTTATTGGATATAAGGAAACAAACTAACAGCCCAAGACCCATCTAATTGGAGTGAAAGTCTGCCCTTTTATGGACCACATCTGGTAATTCCAAATGACCTGATTTTCATTGAATAACAATGATAAGTCAACCCATTCACCAGCCAATGATAATTATCCCATTGTTCTTTTGTTTTGATAATGGTATTATCATAAGTTTTTTTAAATATTAATAGACATTTAAATGCTTCATAAAAAAAATCATAAGAATTAATTAAATTATAAACCTATTTTTATTTATTATCATTATAAGGATTGATTTGATTCAAGAAAAGGGTTTTTGAGCAACAATAACTATGTTTCCTCAGCATCAGTAGCTAGGGTTTTTCATAGATGGATTTCAGAGGAGGAGGGAGTGGGGTTCCCTCCTATCAGAGTGTGGTGATGGACAAAGGAAAGGGGCTCAGTATGGGCTTCGGGGCATATGTAGATGTTATATCAGAGAATGTCCAAGGTTTGGCAGAAGTAGGTGGGAAAGGACAGAGAATACATGATGACAGGGGCCTAAGAGCAAAAGTAAACAAACCAACAGTAACCTCAGAGGTCAAAAGGCTCTACAGGGCCATGTAAGCCAAAAATAATGGTGATCTCAATGGCATTGATTATCGATCTTGCGACCCAACCATTTAGGGAATACATGAGGTCATATGTCGTCATATGCAAGTATATGTGTCTTTGGCCCACAAAAAAAGCCTTGTGTGTTTATATTAAACATCATTGGAAACCATGAAAAGAATTGGAGTTACATCTAGTGTCTATTGGCATTTTTACGATAGTATTTGCCAATATGGAAGACAAAGACCGAATCCATGATGGTGGCCTTTATTTTTTAATTCTATTGGTTTATACATGAGGCCATGGATGGAGAATTACACCCTAAAGAAAGAAACCATTGCATGTGTCCGAGTTTGGGTTAGGTTGTATTCCCTTCCCCTAGACTATTAGCTTCCTACAACTCTAAATTTGATAGGAGATTTTCTCGGAAAATTCATTAAAATATCATAAGAAAATTTACAAGAAATATTCACAATGTATGCAAAAATATGTGTTGAAATGGATGTCTCCAGGGCATTGCGTGAAGCAGTTAAGCTAGAGTTCTGTGACGAGTTTTGGTTACAACTAGTGGACTATGAACAAATCCATTTCAGATGTAGAAGATGCCATGAGCATGGACACCTGATAAGGGAATTCATTTTAAGAAAAATGGAGGAATAAAACAAAGAGACAAATCAAACGATACAAACAATTTTGTTAGACCCACCATGAAGGGTAGACCTAATAGAACACAACAAGAATGAAATCATGGGGGATGAAAAGCTCAAACAAACAACTTTGAAGTCCAAGCTGAGGAAAACCTAGAGGAACAAGGAGGGGAAGAAGAGGACAATGAAGAAAAAAGAGAAGGAA
Organism: Pinus taeda; assembly: GCA_000404065.3. Taxonomy (NCBI): domain Eukaryota; kingdom Viridiplantae; phylum Streptophyta; class Pinopsida; order Pinales; family Pinaceae; genus Pinus; species Pinus taeda. Next base: position 161,757 of record APFE030333153.1, read on the forward strand.
GAGAAGAAGAAATGTTACAACCAAACGAGGAGGTTGAATATCAAGGGGATATCCCAGATATATCCAGATTTTGAGGGAGATGTGGAAATGAACCCAAGCGAAGTAGGAATATAGGATCCACAACTATAGGAGATAATCGAGTGGGAGGGAATCAATCTCCAGGATATGGTGGAATAGGCGAGAAAATAGGGGATAGAAGAAATCAATGTGGATCATATGGATAGACTCCAATATTTATACCTAATGAGAGAAGAAATGAGATTACAGGGGAAGAAAAGACCGCATCCAGAAAAAGCTGATTTGGCAATGAAAGAAACAAGATCTTAGATGGTTTTGGCATCATAGTAGAGCCATCAGAAAAGAGGGAGGAAGCCTAATAGCCTCACATTCAAGGAGTTGGGAGTATGCTAATAAATTCAGGTAAGATGAGAGCGTTAGACTCGCCCACTCTAAACCAGAATTAAATAATGAAAGATTTATCATGGAATTAAAGAGGCATTAGTAGCCTTAGGAAACAACGTCTACTAAAAAAAAGGATTCAAATGGAACAACTGGATATTATTTTTTTACAAGTGTCAAAGTACTCTTTAGAGAAAATAATGGAGTTTAGTAGGATATTAGGGAGAAGGTATGATATAGTGGAGGTGGAAGCATATGGCTCAGAAGGGGGATTGGTGATCTACTGGAACCCCCAATCCTTGATCCTGCTAGACTTGGAAGCAACTAAATCATACTTATCAGTAGGAATGCAAGTAATGGGGACCCCAGGCACAATGGTGTTTACTAATGTTTATGGGCCTCAAATAGTCAAGGAGAAGTAAAAGCTCCTTTAAGACCTGAGTAAGATAAATACGAGGAAAGGAGATCTCCCTTGGGTTCTATGGGGAGAATTCAATATGATAACCTCTCGATCAAAGAAGAAAAGGGGCCAAAGAAGAGTAGACAAAGATGTTGAAGCATTCAACAAATTCATTAAGGTGACCAATCTCATTGATATGGAAACTGTGAACGAATGCTTTATTTGGAGTAATAAGAGGGGAGGTAAACATCAAGTTGTGTCCAAACTTGACAGGTTTTTAATCTCAAAAGATTTACTATTGAGAGGGGTAGATGAGGAAGCAAATATCCTTCCTTATGGAGAGTCTGAACATTGGCCAATGATATTAATGATACAATTGGTAGGTACCCCCGAAAAATAGGCCTTTTGTATTTGAAGCCTTCTAGTTAGAACACCTTTCCTTTACGAAGAATATTAAACGATGGTGGGAGGAACAAATCCTAGTCACAGACTTGAAATGTACACCTTACGCGAAAGGTTAAAACATATTAAGTTGAAATTAAAGAAGTGGAATAAGATAGAATTTGGGAACATCTTCCAAGTGAAAAAGGAATTAGAACAAAAGATGGAAATATTGCAACAATGACTGATCTCAGAAGCTTACTCTAAGAATAGAAAATCAGAGGAGATGAAGCTACTAAAGAAGTGGGATCACAGATGTAAACAAGAGAAAATGATATGGAGACAGAAATCTCGAGTGTTATGACTCATGGAGAGAGAAAGAAACACTAAATTCTTTCACCATTCAACAATAGAACATAGAAACTCAAATAAAACCCTTAGAATAAAGGATGAAAGGGGCCAAATTTTTTAAGCTCATCAAGACATTGAGGAGGTCTTGATCCAGAACTTCCAAAAGATAGCTGAAGAACCCTAAGCGGAGAGGCGAAATATCCAAAGGATTATGAGGCTTATTCTAAAGGTGCTCACGAAAGAGCACAAAAGGAATTTAAGCGAGTCTACATGGAGGAAGTGCTCAGTTAGTGAACGAAATGGCTAATGGGAAAGCCCTTGGACCAGATGGATTTACCCTAGATTTCTATAAATATTTCTCGCAAATTGTCAAATACGATATATATGAGGTGGTGGCCGACTCCCAGGAGTTAGCAACGGTTCTCAAAGCCCCAAAATTGACTTTATAGCCCCTATTTCCAAGGAATAATGGGCTATTACCCATGACAATTTCAAGTAAATAGCCCTTTGCAACAGTTTATATAAAATCATATCCAATGTAGTGGATGATCAGATGAAAACAATTTTTCCTTATCTGATCTCTAAGGAACAATCGGGTTTTGTGGAGGGGAGATAGATTCTGGATAATGTAATTATGATGCACAAAGTAGCCCATTCACTAAAAAACGATAAAAAAGTTGATATGATTATGAAATTAGATTTACCTAAATCATATGAGAAGACCAGTTGGGAAGCATTTGGGTTTGATAAACACTGGATCAATTGGATTATGGGATTGGTCTCATCACCCATTTTTTCAATTTTGATTAATGGAGCCCTGTCAAAACCTTTCTTTCCGTATAGAGGAATTCGATAAGGGGAATTCGATTGGTGGCGATGGGACGCAATGCCAAATGGGCGATAATGCGATGGATCATGAACCGTCGTATCGTGAATCCAGATCAACAGTTTAGATCTAATCAGCGATTGGCATATCGAAGTGTCAGAGATCACTGATCGGAAAATCAGCAGTGCAGGGGAACGATAATAGTGTGGACCCGCCAATATTTATAGAGGCATGTGTATAAAATTTTAAAGCCATATATGTGGACCGGAGCGGGATTTACATGGGTTTTTCTGTGTATTGTATTATGTGTGGCCGCTGGGTTTTAAGGCCCAATGCTAATAGTGTAAAGCCTCTGATGGATGGGGAAAAGCTCCCGATAGTTAAAGCTGCCAATAGCGCTATATGGTGGCTCCAATTCTAAAGTAAGTCCATGGTTTAAAGGCTTAATGCCTAAGAACGTTTTGATAGGCTTTGTGGGCCATAACCCACAGGCCTCAGGATCAATTACTTAAGGGAAAGGGATTTTGGTTTAACCCCCAAAATCTCAACCCCATCAAAATCCAACTAGGAGAGAGTAATCTCTAACCTGGAAGATAGGGTCAAAATATGGACAGTGGGAGTGTTGAATTTTTCAAGAGGACTAGTAATAGTAAAGGTGGTGCTCTAGGCTATCACAAGGTATGTGTTATCTATTCTACCTGCACCTAAGGGAGTGCTCAAAAAAATAAGGGAGATTCGAAAGAACTTCTTGTGGTGAGGGGCATAGGAAAAATGAAAATGGGTGTTGGTGGCATGGACCATGCTATGTAAATATAAAAAGGTGGAAGACTTGGGGTTGCAGGACCCTAAGATAACTAATAGGGAAAATGGGGCCAAATTGTGGTGGAGACGGCTTAAAGGAGGGGAGACTCCATGGGAGAAACTTTGGAAATCAAAGTATGCCCCTAATTGCCAAACAAAATACCTAGTAAGGCTCACAAGTTCAATCCAATGGGTCAGCTATATAGAACCTGATATGGAATAATAGAGAAATAATATAACAACATAGCTTCTAGGAAATAAGAAATGAAAAGGATGCTCCATTCTGGGAGGATTCCCGAGACCAATAATTGAAATTAATAGTCTGGAATGGTAGGCTCTATAGGTAGCCATAGAAAAATAGGGGCATATGGAAGTCCACCAATTCTGGGCTCAAGAATTGGAAAATAACCAATGGAGAATATGGAACCCTAACATCCTTTGTCTGGAAAATTTGATTGATTCAGGTATCCAAGAGGAACTTAGCAAAAGACAAATCTTGGCAAATTATGAGCAGGACCAACTCTGATGGGGACAAAGAGAAGGGGGAGAGTTCAACCTAAAGGAAGCGAAGGCTTACCTCAGAGCTAAACATATCGAAGTCAATGACCCATTATGGAGTAAAGTTTGGGTGGCCTCTCATTGGTTGAAAATTAAAATTTTCTTGTGGTTAATTCTGCATAGGGAGGTGTTAAACTCATAGAATTGAGTTAAGTGAGGGATTACTGGTCCATCATGGTGTTGAATATGTGAAAGGGAAGAAGAAATCATTCATCACTTTCTTAATACATGTAGCTACACGAAATATATATGGGAGTGGTTAACCATTATATATAGACAAACTAGCAGAAACAATGAAAGTATTCAAGAAACAATTAAAAAATCATTGCAACAAATTATTAAGAACAAAATGGTAAATATGACATGAACTTAATTCTAGGATTTATCCCTTGGTCAATCTTAAAGGAATGCAATCATTGAATATTTTATGACAAAATGATCCCAATTTGGAAATGTGATGGAAGAAATTCATCATCATCGTAAGGAAACCACCAGTAGTAGAAGAATTCAAACCTTAGAGGAACGACCATCCCCTTAGGAACCAAGAAGTTTAAAAAACTTCGACCTGAATTGCGTGTGTGGTGCAATCCATAGATCGAGACAAATCCATATAAAGATGGAATCCATAGTGTGGCTGGCTCCCCAAGACGGTTTTTGGAAATTGAACTTCTATGGAGCGTCCAAGGGAAACTTATGTAAGTCTAGAATGAAGGAATCATTCGGGACTGGACAAGTAAAATTGAAAGGTTATATTTCATCAATATGGGTTAGGCCATGAATAATGCTTCAAAGTTCCAAGCCCTGGAGTAGGGGCTAGAAACATTGCGAAGAGAATGAATGGTGAATGTAATAATGGAAGGGGATTTTGCATTAGCTATTCAAGCGACATGTCATCTATAATGTGGATCTAACATGAAAAAAGTCACAAAGAATTGGTGCCTCACCCAGACTATCCAAAGGATTCAGAGCCTATTGGAGGAGTTGAAAACATTGGAGTTTCCCTTGGGATGACACTCGACTAATGCGTTGGCAGACATAGTGGCAAATGAAGGGGTCAAGAGTGCCAGGTTGATTACCGAGCTGGCCTGGGAGGACATGTTGGATGGAAAGCTAAAGGAAGAATGTTGAGCATAGGCAAAGCGAGACCAATCCACATCAGAAGGGAGGAGCAGTAGACAAGGGGTGGGCCAGGATCAGGGAAGAGACCCACCTAGTCATATGAATGTTTAATAATTATCATGTTTCAATAAGTAGCGAATGTTAGGAACGAGCAAGGAGATATGTGTTATCATGATATGAAGGAAAGGACAACTCAGGATGGGAAGGAAAATAACTCAGTTTCAACCAATCGTCCATCGGGAGGTCACATTAATTGGAAATGATGTTTAAAGGAGTGGTGAAGTAAGAGCCCTACAGAGAGTTGTACTAGAATAGGACTATGGAAATAATGAGCCTGGAAACAATTTGCAGAGGTGAAGAAGGAGGAAGATGGCCCCATCCTCACATGAATGTATTATAACATCATATGTAAACGGAAATTACCAAAAATAAAAGGGGAAGATGCACAAAGCACAGGGTGGCATGACCTATTCTCAATGTTTCATTTATATGGGAAGATTGAAAGGCGCATAAGATGCATAATTATAAGGATGAAATATAGAAGGTCGTGTTGTTCCTCTGAGAACTATGGATTCCATGAAAGTAATGGCCAAGGGACAGAATGTTGGTGGTAGGCCAAGGGAAAGGCCACGAGAGGATTCTCAAAGCTCCACGACTGGTAAGAGGTCCAGAATGGAGGATGCGGCAAGGGAGGCTTCCCTAAAATATTATTTGATGGTCCCAAAGAAAGGAAGATAAATCATCGAAATCTGGGAGAATGAGGTGAGGTGTTTGCGTAAGAGCATCCCAAATAGAAAAATTGAACAAGAAGTTGAATTGATTATAGATAATGGGAAATCCCGAATGCGGTAGATGGTTTATCTAGGAACATTGGAGACAATGTAGCATGTTAAAACTCTAGTGGGGAAGTTGCAGGCAGAGGCAGCGGATAATAGAACCTGGAGAAAAATGGAACACCAACCTCAACTGAGGGAAATTGAGCAAAGGTTATGAATTTTTAAGGAATCAGTTAAAAGGGTGATGAATATGGAGGATTTGTGAGATGAAAAAATTGGAGACATGAACAAGATCTTATCAGTCTACTTGAAATATATCCATAACCTGGATATGAAACTGGGATAATAACTGGGAGAATCGACTAAGCTTATGAAATATCAGGTCAGAGAGGGAACTGGAGCAAGTGGAAAGAAACTAGTGACACAAGGAGGGGCGAATGCAGTAGCAACTCGAATGGAAAATATTTCACTTGCGTCTGGGTCAGGTGTGTTGGAAGCAACACCAATGCCTATGGTTAAATGATCATGTGTCTGTGTCTTTTTGTTATATTTTGTCGAATGGTTGAGTAGGCTAGACCATAGTAAAATCTTGATAAGTAGGTTTGTAAGTGTAGAACAAATAGACAAATTTATAGGCATGCTACCTTCAAGATGTAAATGGCTAAGTAGCAGTCGTAGTAAAGTAAATTTTGCAGCTATGTATAGGAGATACCATAGAAAAAAGAACCTTATGGCATGTCTAGTTAAGTGTTTTGGCTAAGACTATATTTTACTGCAGCTAGTCTGGATTCTAATCTTGATGACCAGTTGATTATGATGTACTCTATGGTTACATAGTAATATAAGGTTTCTCTATTGATTTACA
>APFE030333163.1:0-26066 GCA_000404065.3 Pinus taeda
CGCCCTTATGGTAATTAAATAATATTTGTTTGTTACCATATAAATAAAATATATATATACAAAAACTTTAAACATGCCATATGTATGTTTAAATACAAAAATATGAATAAAACTTCTGAAAAGTTTCGTGCCACTGTGGTTTGTCCACTTGGCAATCCCCGCCCCGACTACAAGTAAAACTCAGTGTTCTTTGTTTTTCGCTGAAATAGTGATTAAAAATCATCATTGAGTCCTTCCCAGAGGTTTTAAAACTGTCTAATTGCTCCCTGAACCAAAAAATTGTGCCAATTTCCTTCATTTTTTAGAAATCCCGCCCGGCCTGTGAGTAAAACCAAAAACCTCCATTTTGAATCCACAAGAACCAAAATGGAGGTGTCAGCAGCTCTGAATATTACTCCACTGAATGCTCCTCACCGTGAATTGGAATATTTACCTTTGATAGATGAAGATTTCCAAATTAAAGACCTGCATTTTGATGAAAGTCCCCTATTGAGCTATTATCGCTGCAGAGATGAATACTCAAAGGGGCACGATCTTATAGGGTTGTGGGAATCCAATCTCCCAAGGTATCTCATTCCTTCAGTCATTTATTTCCCAGAAATCATCCATTACTGCCATTCTAACTATGTTCTGACTCAAAGAGCTGTAATATCCCCTGACCAGAGTGTTCTTTTCCCCATTACTCCCCAAGCTATCAATATGATGCTCCATTTTGAACCTGGTCAAAACCTCACTCCCTTGTCCATTGGAGAATTGCTTGAAAAATATACTCGATTGTCCCCTGAAGAGGTAATCAAAAGATCACAACCTTGGATAAAAAGTCTTAATACTAGTCATAAGATTTGTTTACTCCAAGATTGTTATCAAATCTATTCAAACAGAGGTTAGAAAGCATAACGGTTAAAGAGTATCAGGTAAAAGTCAGTGAAAGTTAAAACGAAGTTACAAAGCAGTCAAAGGTAAACAGTAAAAGTAAATACAGAAGGCAGTAAAATGGTAAAAAGAGATGATAATACTTTCACCAATATTGAGGTTTGTCTAAAGTGAAAGTAAAACAGTCAAAAGAGCAAGAAAGTAATAAGATGAAAAAACATAACAAGAAGGAACAATTTTGCAGAAATTGCATATTTTAGTCATAGTTTTGCAGAAAATATTGTGATCAATCCAAGATGAATTTTACAAAAATGAAGGAGTTTTATGTTCTTAAGTGGGCCATCTACAAAACCCTCTCTCACTTTTCTAACAACCATTATGGTTTTGGAAATATTAAACAATGTTGGAAAGCACTTTTTGCAGAAAATTTCAGTTTAAGTCATCATTTTGCAGAGAGTATTTTGGCCAATCAAAAATACTTCATACCAAACTGAAGGAGGTTTTTGTTCCTAAGATAACGATCTACAAAAACCTATCTCAATTTTTTCACAGTGATTTTATAATGATATATACATGCGCATCTTTACAGGTCATTTTTCAGACTCTGTAAAACTCTGTTTTACACATATTTTTACAGAGACTATTATGCATAGCTGGAGAGGAATTTTGGGAACATGAAATAGGTTTATCTCACCAACATATTTATCTACAATAACCTCTTTCACTTTTTACATATCTATTACGGATTGAGAAATACAAAAATATCATTGGACCCCAAGTTTGCAGAATTGTTGGAGCAGATTGCACGAAGAAAGGAAACAATTAGTGACTTGGATGCCTCATCATCAACTAAGAGTTGGATCAAATTAGAATTATTCTCTTTGTCATCACCTATCCATACAAAATAGTGCCAAATAGATGCATTAGTTTTAGTGTCCTTTAATTAAGTTCTATTTATGTAAATAGTTGGAGAGATTTGTGAACCAATTTTGATATTTGTTTCAAGATATTTTAGTTTAGAAATTGGTATAAATACTCCACTCTTGGAAGCATTGAGTGGGGATTCCATTACTTGGTTGTAACATTGAAACTTCAGAATAAAAGCACTTGGAGAAATTTTTCGTGGCTTGGCTGGATGAGGATTTAAAGAACAGGACTTGTTGCAGGATTCATGTGTTGGACAACAGTTCAATAAGTGTTTCTACCCTTTCTCTGAAATTTTATATCAGTCTATAAATATCCATTTATGAATAATTTGCATAAGAGATTGGAACAAAATTCCCTTAATTGTGCTCTGTTTTTAAATGTTATTATTCTTTATTTTTTCTTCCAAATTAGTTATAAGCATGAATTCTTAAATGCTCTTGCTTTACTAATATTAAACACATAATACCATCATATCCATTCCCGAATAATTTGCATAAGAGATTGAAACATAATTTGCTTAATTGTACTTTGTTTCCAAATGTTATTATTCTTGATGCTTTCCTCTAAATTAGTTATAAGCATGAATTCTTAAATGCTCTTGCTTTACTAATTTAAACACTGTTGGTTACTATAACAAAGGATTCTTTATTGCACTTTGTTTGTAGTCATTTCATTTCTTTCTTTTGGACATGGTGAAACACTCTTAGTTGCCTTTCATCCGTTCAAATTCATCCCATCCACTTTAAATTTTAAGGATTGTTCTCTGTCTAGCTATCTTGCGTTGTAATACCATCTTGTGCTTAGAATAGAAATCCAGTAAAGCCATCCTTTGACTCCATAGCCCAATGGACTGAAAGCTCTCAATCTTGCCCTTAGTTTGTGGATTCCACCATTTTTCCAAAACAAACTCTTGAATCTATAACTAGCCTAAAACCTTCCAAGAACAAAGATAAATCATAAAGAGAGAGCCCTCTCTGGATGCAGATTGGCTAGATTCTACATCTAAAAGGTTGGTTTGTGGTTACCTTGGGTATACTTTCCTCTTACACAACTTCTAGAAAAACCTGAGTGATAACACAGTCAATGCAAAAAGGTGAACCTAAATGTGACTAGAAGGGAAATGAGAAAATGAAAGGAAAATAACCACCGAAGTGGGGAAGACCTCAAGATGTAGGTGAGAAAGGAAATGTTGCTCCTTACAAGAAGTTCAATGCAGTTAAGAAGGGACATGTGTTGGAGCCTAGAGAGAAACAAACTTGGGATGATAGTAGAGCATCGTTGCAGTGTTGGATATTTGGAAAAGATCATCGTAAGAAGGATTATCCATTGTACCAGGGAGGTAGGCCTCGTATCTATAGCGTTATGGAGGCGCAAACAGTTGGGGATGTTGGTCATAGTATTCCTTAGATTTATGCGGCTATGCACAACAGGAAAGCGAATCACCAAGCATCTATCATTGAGATGGACGATAAGCTTTGTGATCAAGTTATTTCTATTTTGATTAATCCTAGACCTAATTATAGTTGTGTTAATCCTCACGTGGTGGATAAGTTTGGCTTGAGAAAAGTACATGCAGAGTCTTTGTAACCACCCTCCTTCCACATATACCCAAGTAACCAGCCAACTGGGGTAAACATGCGACTAGAGAGGCCACTATAAGGGATTCAACCTCTTTGGTGACCTTAAGGAAATGGGATCGACAAAACATATCAACCAAACCTTACACATCAGCAACAACAACTCCATGAGACATCTTAGCCACTTAAACATCCTGCCCTTGGGTCCCACTGATCTTTTATGCCTCTTGACCTCTGGATGCTCTCATGCTATAGGCATGCCAACATCTAGGGACCTTTGGATGCTCTCACAGGCCTGCAAGCCAGCGTCCAGAGACTTTTTCCAACAAACCTTTGCCAATGTTTGTGAAATTCAAAGCACTTTTCTAGCCCAGAATGTGTTATAACTTTTAGAATCCATCAAAGACATGATGAAAAGACTAATAAACCAAAAATCAACCTCAGAACTAGGCCTGAACATCCCCAACCGGGACTAAAATTTCGTCAAACACTTGGCATCAATGCAACCTACAGTTCTAGGATACAAGATAGAGCATGAATGACTAAAAACAATTAAGAAACATGACAAGAAGGATCACAGTCTTCTCCATTGAACTTTTATAACATCAATTAGGTCTTGCATCCATCAATATAAAAATTACCAAGTAAATACATGAGATAACCATGGCATGAACCAGTCAATTAACCATGCTTATAACCAGTGTAAAACCATGTAAATAATAGTGATATAATAGTCATTAAATCCACATATAAACAAGTGTAAAAGCAAGAGAACTTAACTTTCATTAATCATAGGCAAATCCGATGAGGTTCAAGACTTCCATGTACCACCCAACCGTAGACATGGTTGAACAAATTATTATTATTATTATTATTTTCCAGCCAGTCACCCCGTGCCATATTCCAAGCATGAATGTGGTATCTAATGGGTAAACTAATCCAAAAATAACTAAGGGAATCCAGAGGATAAACCACCTCCACCTTCACCAAAATGTGATCACACCAAAACCGGTGCTTTGATCATAACTGAACTGAACTTGGAATGTCATTCGGAATCCATCACTATCCTTGAGGAATTTTCCATCTCCTTGTCTCTCAGGCTTTACCACAATCCAATCCTAGATCTAAGCCCTAAACCAAGACCATTCTTTCAGGGTTTATCGCAATCCAAACCCGGATCAATAGGCCCTAAATCGAGACTTCTCCCTCAGGCTTTATTGTGTAACCTGCCAAAACCGGTCAAGGGATTCCTAGGCCTTTGGGGATGAACCTTGAGACCACCTTCGCCTCGGATTTTGAAATCTATCCAACAAACCAAAGCTCAAAACCAAGATAAACATCCCGACATACCATGGCATCCAAAAAAAAGAAAAAAAGAAAAGAAGAAGAAGCAAGTCTAGGTTGAAAACCACTATCATAACCCCACAAAACCATGCCATTGACAACAAGAGAACCATACACCAACATGCAAAGCCATGCATGTCAAACTAGTGAGGATATCACACATATAATGTGTTAGCTGCAAGTAATCTAGCTGAAGCTACCTAATCTTGCTCTTCCTTCCTTGATCCTTGCTTTCCTTCCTTTCCATTTGCTTGTTTTTCCTTCCTTGATCTTTCCTTCCTTTCCATTTGCTTGTTTTTCCTTCCTTGATCCAAAGTTAAAGTGCTCCAAAAAAACTCTGTGACAAAGAGTGAGAGGGAGAGAGGGAATAATGAGAGAGCTCCAAAACTTGAACTGATAAAAGGTTACCAACTGATCCTCATAAGCCTTTTTATTAATGATGCCTCTAATTTCTTCATTTTCCATTATTTTCCTTCATTTTCCTCCTCACATTCAACTTGTGACTTTTCACCTTACTTTTCTCCTAACTTCCTTTATTTTTATAAATACATGTACTAAAAATGACTTTTTTCCTTAGCCTTTGCCAATTTCCTTAGCTAAAAACACATCCAGCGATGCCCATTAGGATATCTTTTCCCAACATTAAGCTTGGAATAAGTGTCCCTTAACTGTGGTCTTATTTTTCCTTTATTAAATTTTTTTACATGAAATTTTCACCAGGGCTTTTATAGAACCCTCCCCCTTGAGTAACAATGTCATCCATGTTAAACCACACCAAGACCCCACCAAAATCATTGAAAAGCAAGCATACTTTTCCCAGTAGACCTGTGCCAACATTCGCGAAATTCAAGGCACTTTTCTAGCCCAAAATTCCAGCCACAACCCAGAACTTGTTATAACTTTGAGAATCCATCAAAGACATGATGAAAAGACTAATAAACCAAAAATCAACCTCAGGACTAGGCCTGACCATCCCCAACCGGGACTGAAATTTCGTCAAACACTTGGCATCAATGCAACCTACAGGTCCAGGATACAAGATAGAGCATGAATGACTGAAAACACCTATGAAACATGACAAGAAGGATCACAACCTTCTCCATTAAACTATTATAACATCAATTAGGTCTTGCAATCGTCAATTTAAAAATTACAAGTAAATACATGAGATAATCATGACATGAACCAATCAATTAACCATGCTTATAACCAGTGTAAAACCATGTAAATAACAATGCTATAAGAGTAATTAAATCCACATATAAATAAGTGTAAAAGCAAGAGAACTTAACTTTCATTAAGCATAGGCAAATTCTACCAGGTTCGGGACTTCCACGTGCCACCCGACTGTAGACACGGTTGAACCAAATCTTCAATCACCCCCGTGTCATATTCCAAGCATGAATGTGGGATACCATGGGTAAACTAATCCAAAGACAACCAAGGGAATCTAGAGGATAAACCACCTTCATCTTCACCAAAATGCGATCACACCAAAACCGGTGCTCCAATCATAACCGAACCGAACTTGGAATGCCATCCAGAATCCATCACTATCCTTGAGGAGTTTTCCATCTCCTTGTCTCTTAGGCTTTAGCGCAATCCAATCCCAGATCTGAGCACTAAACGGATACCATTCTCTCAGGCTTTATTGCAATCCAAACCCAGATCACTAGGCCCTAAACCGACACTTATTCCTTAGGCTTTACCATGTATCTCGCCAAAACTAGTCAAGGGATTCCTAGGCCTTTGGGGATGAACCTTGAGACCACCTTCGCCCCGGATTTCAAAATCCATCCAACAAACCAAAGCTCAAAACTAAGATAAACATCCCAACATACCATGGCATGTTGAAAAAAGGAAAGTCTAGGTTGAAATCCATTGTCATAACCTGAAAAAACCATGCCACTGACAGCAAGAGAACTATATAGCAACATGCAAAGCCATGCATGTCAAAACTAGTGAGGAAATCATACATGCAATGTGTTACTTGCAAGTAATCCAGCTGAATCTGCCTGATTCTGCTCTTCCTTCCTTGATCCTTGCTTTCCTTCCTTTCCATTTGCTTGCTTTTCTTTCCTTCATCCAAAGTTAGAGTGCTCCAAGAAAACTCTAAGTGACAAAGAGTGTGTGTGTGTGAGAGAGAGAGAGAGAGAGAGAGAGAGAAAGAGAATAATGAGAGAGCTCCAAAACTTGAACAGACAAAAGGTTACCAACTGATCCTTGTAAGCCTTTTTATTAATGAGGCCTCTAATTTCTTCATTTTCCATTATTTTCCTTCATTTTCCTCCTCACATAGAACTTGTGACTTTTCACCTTACTTTTCTCCTAATTTCCTTCATTTTCATAAATAAATGTGTTAAAATTGTCTTTTTGCCTTATCCTTTGCCAATTTCCTTAGCCAAAAACACATCCAGTGATGCCCACTAGGATTTCTTTTCTCAACATTCAGCTTGGAATAAGTGTCCCTTAACCATGGTCTTATTTTTCCTTTATTCAATTCTATTACATGAACTTTTCACCAGGGTTGTTAAAGAACCCTCCCCCTTGAGGAACATTGTCCTCAATGTTAAACCACACCAAGAACCCACCAAAACCGTTGAAAAGCAAACATACTGCCCATGGGGCTTTATAACTAGCTCTTTGCAGTATTTACAATGAAAGACCTGCTCAAAACAAAAACATCATGACAACATGATATATTAACAACCACACTGCTTATTCGATCTTTATAACTTAGCTCATGGTTGTATTTACATCCATATACATATATACATGTACCAAAACATCAACAAAAAATATGCCAAACATGTACCAAAATCAAACAGAAATTGTTTTGCCTCAACTGGAAAACAATGAAGGATACATGGCTGGCATCTGATCTGCCATATCCTATGTAGCTTCTTCAGGCCCAAAGTGCTTCCACTGCACTTTAACTTGCTCTATGGCTCTGTTCCTGAGCATGAGATACTTCCAATGCAATATGCACTGAGGTTCTGTCTGGAACTCTCCTTCTTGCTCCACTGCAATACAGACCAATCAATAACACGATCAACGTCCTTTATATACCTCTTAAGCAATGAAATATGGAAAACATCATGGAATTTCATTGTTGGAGGCAGTGCAAGTTGATTAGCCACTGGTCCAATCCTCTCAAGGATCTCAAAAGGTTCCCAATATTGTGGTGCCAACTTGGCACAGGACGCAATCCTCAAAGAACTCTTCTTAGGCTTGACGCACAAATACACATGCTCCCCCACCTAAAACTCCTTAAACACTTTGTGTTGATCCGCATAACTCTTATCTCTATCCTTTGTTGCCTTTACATTCTTCTTTATAACCTGAATTTCTTGTTCCATGTCTTCCAGCATGTCCAGTTTGATAAGTACCTTGTTCACTGGATCATTCCAACTGATGGGAGTATTACAACTCCACCAATACAATGCCTCAAAAGGACTCATCCTCAATGACTCCTGATAATCATTATTGTATGAGATCTCAACCAATGGAAGATACTCCTCCCCTCTACCTTGTTGGTGCATCACATACATCCTCAGCATATCCCCCAAGATCTTGTTGACCCTCTCTGTCTGTCCATTTGTTTGTGGATGATAAGTTGTATTGAAGGAAAAATCTTTACCCAAACCTGCAAATAGCTCCTTCCAAAACATGGAAGTGAAATTTGCATCCACGTTCGACAAAATATTCTTCGGAACACCATGTAATGTCACTATCTCTGTAATGAAGACATGTGCCACCTCACTGGTTGAATATGTAGTCTTCACTAGAATGAAGTGAGCTACCTTGCTCAACTTGTTGACCACGACCATAATAGAATCATGTTATCTCATTGTCCTCAGAAGCCCTGTAATGAAATCTATGGAAATGACTTCCCATTTCCATTATGGAATCGTTATTGGTTGTAGTAGACCACCTGGATGCTTACATTTTGCCTTTACCCGTTGACAATCTAAACATCTAGCCATGAACTCTACCACTTCCTTCTTCATATTCGGCCAATAGTAGAACTTCTTTACTACCGTCAATGTCTTTTAATATCCTGGGTGACCCAAGTATGGCTTGATGTGAAACTCCCTCAAGATAAGCTTTTTAAGCTCGCTGCAATTCGGTACATAAATCCTGTCCCTAAATCTCACCAAACCATTTACCGTGAGACAATAGTCTGCCTCCTAATCACCTGTACTTGTACTTGCACATATACATGTATCTGCACATGTACATGTACCTACACATGTTCCTGTACCTGCACATGTACCTGTACTTTGTGGTAACCTATGCATGATCTCCATGTACTTGTCATCCCGTTGTCCTCCCTGCAAGATCATATTCTGTAACTCTATCCCATAAGAACTCATAGTTGTTATATGATTTACCTGTACCTTCCTGCTAAGAGCATCTGCAACCTGGTTCTCCTTTCCTTTGATGTATCTGATCTTGAAGTCAAACTCACTAAGGGTGGCCAACCATCTAGCTTGCATGGCATTCAAATTCGGCTGGTCAAACAAATACCTCAACCCACTGTGGTCGTTCATCGGTACAAACCTCCTGCCAAGAAGATAGTGCCTCCACATCTTCAATGCATGTATGATCGTTGCTAGCTCGAGACCATGCGTTGGATAGTTTCTCTCGTGCACATTCAGTTTCCGTGACTCATAGTGCACTACCTGTCCTTCTTGCATGAGAATTCCACCAAGTCCTCTCCTGCAAGCATTTGTACACACTACGAACTCCTTGTCCAGATATGCAATCTTTAGCATCGGTGCATGTGTAAATAACTGCTTGAGCTGCTCAAAACTAGCTGCACATTCTTTTGTCCATTCGAACTTCTTACCTTTCTTCTGCAATGATATGATAGGATATGCAATGCGTGAGAAGTTCCTGATGAACCTCCTGTAGTAACCTGTGAATCCCATAAATGATCTCACCTCGTCCACATTCTTAGGAGTTGCCCACTCCATGATGGCCCTTATCTTTTCTAGATGTATTGTTGTGCCTTTCTTGGAAACAACATGTCCCAAGTAATGCACCTGTCTAAAAGAAGTTGCATTTGCTAAGCTTACATACAACTGATGCTCTCTTATCAATCTCAACATTGCTGCTAAATGCTTAGCATGTTCTTCCTCATGTTGAGAAAATACCAGTATGTCATCAATGAATACAATGACAAACTTTTCCAGATAAGGATGCAACACAGTATTCATCAAACACATAAACATAGTTGAAGCATTAGTCAAACTGAATGGAACTACAATAAACTCATAGTGCCCATACTTGGTTCTTAACACGGTCTTGAAGATATTCTCTTCCTTGATGTGTACCTGATAGTATCTTCATCTCAAGTCGATTTTAGAGAACACTACTGCTCCCTTCAACTGATAAAACAAATCATCGATCCTCGACAATGGGTACCTATTCTTGATTATTACCTTGATCAGCTGCCTATAGTCAATGCATAATCTGAGATTACCATCTTTCTTCTTTACAAACAACAATGGTGCACCCCAAGGCGATACACTTGGCCTAATGTATCCCTTGTCAAGCATCTCCCTTAACTGCAACTTTAACTCTACCAAATCAGGTGTGCTCATTCAGTAAGGTGCCTTTGATTCCATAGCTACCCCTGACACCAACTCAATAGAAAATTCTACCTCCCAGTGAGGTGGAAACTCTGTAATATCCTCAAGAAATACATCTTGAAACTGTTGTAGAACTAGGTATATGCTCAAAACATCTACATCCCCAACTTTGTTACCTTTTTCACTAGAAATGTGCACTGCAAACAACACACAACCTTTTATGCAACTACGCTTAGCCTGCATAGTGGTAACCATCCTCACTGTTGTAGGCTTCTTCTTCCCCTGTAAAGTACTATTTTCCCCACTATCGTCCACACATTGAATGGCCTTGTCAAAGCAATCAAATTTGTTCTTATGAAGGTACAACCAATCCATACCCAAAAGAATACTATACAATCCCAATGGCAGTACATTCAAATGCGTTGTTGTAGGCATACCATCTATCTCAAATGCACAAGCTCTTACCCAATGGTGAACTCTCTTCTTTGTACGTGTAACCAATTGCACCAACCAAGGTTCTGCATGCACTTCTTTTCTCAAACCACACTTATCCTCCAGGTCAAGATTAATATAACTATAGTTATATCGAGGATCAATCAAAATAGAAACAACTTGATCACAAAGCTTACCATCCGTCTCAATGATAGATGTCTAATGATCCACCTGTTTGTTGTCTACATCCACATAAATACGAAGAATGCTATGACCAACATCACCAATTGTATGTGGCTCTTGAGCACTGTAGATATGGGGTCTACCACCACTATGATATTGCAGAAAATCCCTCTTACAATGATCCTTACCACATATCCAACACTGCAATGGTTTCCTACCACCGCCTCTAGCCTGCTGCTCTCCATGTCCTTTCTCAGTTGTATTGAACCTCTTGTAAGGAACTACATTTTATTTCTCACTTGCATCTTGAGGTCTTCCTCACTTTGGTGGCCATTTTGCTTTAGATTTCTCATTTCTTTTCAATTCATGCTTAGTCTCAACTTTGTGCTTCGACTGCTCATAACAATGTTTCAACTTTCGGATGGACTCCTCCAACAATCTAGGCTCATTGAACTCAATTCGGTCTCTGTATGCTATTGGCAATCCACTGATAAATCTCTGAACCTTGGCCTTCTCCTCCTTGAGGTAAGGCACATATCTCAACAACTCCAAGAACCTACCAATGTACTCATCATCTACCATGGAACCCATCCACAACTCATAAAACTCCTTAGCTTTGTCATCAAAGTATATTTCCGACAAATGCTTCTTCTTGAAAAGCCTATCAAACTCATGCCATGTCAAATCATCCTCATATATACCTTTAACATTCTTCACATCTTCCCACAAAATATTTTCTTTACCTTTGAGACTGAAAGTGACTATTTTTATTTTTTTTAACTGAATTTTATGAATAATCATGCAATCTGAAGAATTTCCTCATACCAAGCAACCATGCCTCTGCATCTTGCAATTCCCTCATATCTCCATCAAAGGTAGGTGGCTTTTCTTTCTTAAACTCATCCGGAAATTATCCCCTATCACCCCTCATGTAAGGATGACAACAATGACGATCATGATGCATGTTCGAACCAAAACTAGAATAATACCTATGTCCATCACCTCTCCCATCCAGAGTGTCCAACAACTTGCCATATTTGATAGTGTCGTCTTTGTCCAACCTGTGACCACCATAAGACCTACTGCCATATGCCCCATTAGTTAAGTCCTCCTGCTCATGGTTGATCTGGAGTGGTCCCTGTCGTTACAATTCTGACAAACTCTGAAGTAGTATCACATTAATGTAATGTCCCTTCCTAAATTAATTTGGAACAAGAGTAATTATTGCATTTTGGGGCCAATTTTGGAGATAGTGGGGCCTATTCGATTTTTATTAGGAGATTAGGCTTAGGACAAGTTATTTTGTTGTGGTTAAATTACACATGGGGGCCACCCACACTAGGGAAATACGCACCCCCTAGTTCGGTTTGCATGAAGGTGGTTAAAGTTTGCATGTAGGTGGTTAAGTGAGGGCCTACGATGGAGGTAAAATTGGAGGGAAAAGTGCTCCACAAAATTTATATAAGGAAAGTAGCTTTCATTTCATTCATCTTCTTGGAGTATATTGATTTCTCTTTGGTTGCTCAAGCTGCTTAGCCGAGTCACTGGTTGTTTAGCACGAGTTCTTCAGGTGAAGAGCTAACCATTTCTTATGGGGACTTCGAGTGCCACCCTAGGAATATTTTCTTCATTTCTTTAGGAGGAGGATCACATTGTGATTCCTAGCAGTAGCATTCCCTTCCAGGTTGTGCGTATTACTAGGGGACATAATGGAGAGGAGGCTAGGGAGGATTGTCGTCATCTGGGAGAGTTTGGGAGCTGATTGAGCTTCTAGCTTAGCTGTGTGACTTTCGCACTATCTGGGGCAGCGCAGAGACAGTGTGTGGGAGCTCATTTGGTGGGTAGATAATCAATTCTTGAGACTCAGATTTTCCATGGAGGTTATAATAGATATTTGGAGTGGTGTTTACTTCCATTTCAAAGCTTGGAGAAGGAATTTGTGGTCATTCCTTGCAGGCCGTATTTATAGAGTTGTTTGGAGGGCGTAGGCTATAAAGGAGGTTGAATTTGGGAGGTCAAAAGCCGTCCAAACCATATCTAGGTTTTTAAAAGGATTCCAAATATAAAGTTTCATAATTTTTTGAGCACCGGAAGTGGGGTTTCTAACCGTAACTTTGCAAAAAACCGTGTATAATTGCTCGGGATTGCACAGTGCCTTTGGGGGTCAATTTTGGGAGGTCAAAATCGGGCCAAACCATTTATGTGTTTTTGTGGGTTTTGGTCAAGGAGTTTGGGGCTGAATTTGTAGCATTTTCAGAGCAGCGAAAGTGGAGTTTCTTGTAGTTCCTTTCCAACAACAAACATTAGCATACATAAGCAATGGGTACCCAACCATACACATGCATAAATACATGTAATTAAAAATAAACGAACGATACTTGAAACCAAACCTACAAGAATGATACATGTAACCAAACATACAAGAATGTAACCAAGCATACAAAATGACACATGTAAGCGACATATAACAACATGTAACCAATCATACACTCATGACAACATGCTTCACACAATGACATCCTTATCCCCATGGTGACATCACTACAACTGTGACAAATAGTATGCATATGCAATAAGCATTCAAGGATGATTGACACATATGCAACCAACATGAATGCATGACAGACACATTCACCCAAGGAGAGTGCAACCACGCTCTGATACCAATATGTAACCACCCTCTTCCCACATCTACCCAAGTAACCAACCAACCAGGGTAAACATGCAACGATAGAGGCCACTATAAGGGATTCAACCTCCTTGGTGACATTAAGGAAATGGAATTGACGAAACACATCAACAACAACAACTCCAGGAGACATCTCAACCACTCATACATCCTGCCCCTGGGTCCCACTAATCTTTTATGACTCTTGACCTCTGGACACTCTCATGCTATAGGCATGCCAGTGTCCAAGGACCTTTGGATGCTCTCACAGGCTTACAAGCCAGCGTTTAGGGACTTTTTGTAGCAGACCTATGCTAGCGTTCGTGAAATTCAAGGCACTTTTCTAGCCCTAAATTCCGACCACTACCCAAAACTTATTATAACTTTCAGAATCCATCAAAGACATGATGACAAGACCAATAAATCAAAAATCAATCTTGTGACTAGGCCTAACCATCCCCTACTGGGATTTACATTTCGTCAAACACTTGGCATCAATGCAACCTACGGGACTAAGATACAAGACAAAGCATGAATGACTGAAAACACTTATGAAACATGACAAGAAGGATCACCACCTTCTCCATTGCACTGTCATAACTTCAATTAGGTCTTGCATCCATCAATTTAACAATTAAAAGTAAATACATGAGATAACCATGACATGAAACAATCAGTTAACGATGCTTATAACCATCGTAAAACCATGTAAATAATAGAGATATAACAACCATTAAATCCACATATAAACTAGTGTAAACACAAGAGAACGTAACTTTCAATAATCATAGTCAAATTCAACCAGGTTCGAGACTTCCACGTACCACCAATCGTAGACATGGCTGAACCAAATCTTTCTTTCAGCTAGTCACCCCCATGTCATATTCCAAGCATGAATGTGGGATCTCATGGGTAAACCAGTCCAAAAACAACTAAGGGAATCCAGAGGATAAACCACCTCCACCCTCACCAAATTGTGATCACACCAAAACTGGTGCTCTGATCACAATCGAACTAAACTTGGAATGCCATCCAGAATCCATCACTATCCTTGAGGAATTTTTCATCTCCCTATCTCTCAAGCTTTAACGCAATCCAATCTTGGATCACTAGGCCCTAAACCGAGACCCGCCTCTTAGGCTTTATCGCCTCAAATTCTGAAATCCATCCGGCAAACCAAGGCTCAAATCCGATATAAACATCCCAACATACCATGGCATCCGAAAAAAAGGCAAGTTTAGGCTGAAAACCACAGTCATAACCTGACAAAACCATGCCACCAACAACAAGAGAACCATACACTAACATGCAAAGCCATGCATGTCAAAACTAGTGAGGAAATCACACATGCAATGTGTTACCTGCAAGTAATCCAGTTGAAGATACCTAATCCTGCTCTTTCTTCCTTGATCCAAAGCTAGAGTGCTCCAGGAAAACTATAAGTGACCAAGAGTGAGAGAGCGAGAATAATGAAAGAACTCCGAAACTTGAATTGGTAAAATATTACCAACTGATCCTCATAAGCCTTTTTATTAATGAGGCCTCTAATTTCTTCATTTTCCACTATTTTCCTCCTCACATGCAACGTGTGACTTTTCACTTTACCTTTCTCCTCATTTCCTTTATTTTCATAAATAAATGTGCCAAAAATGCCTTTCTGTCTTTTAATGCATTTGCCTTAGCCTTTGCCAAAAACACATTCAGTGATGCCCATTAGGATATATTTTCCAAACATTCAACTTGGAATAAGTGTCGCTCAGCCGTGGTCTTATTTTTCCTTTATTAAATTTTATTACATGAACTTTTCTTCAGGGTTGTTACAGTCTTGGTTGGTGTAGTTGGCTACAGGTACAAAGAAGAGAGTTCATCACTGGGTAAGAGCTTGTGCATTTGAGTTGAATGGTATGCCGAGATGAACACATTTGAATGTACTGCCATTGGGATCGTATAATATTGTTTTGGGTATGGATTGGTTGTATCTTCATAGGACCAAAGTAGATTGCTATGAAAAGACTATTGAGTGTCTCGATGATAATGGAGAGAAGAGAATCTTGCAGGGGAAGAAGAAGCCTACATCAGTGAGGATGGTCATAGTTATGCAGGTTAAGCACGATTGTATAAAAGGGTGTGTGATGTCCGCAATTCATATTTCTAGTGGCAAGGGTAAGGATGTTGAGGATGAAAAAAATCTTCAAGAGGTACCCTGTATTGTAGTAGTTTCAGGATGTATTTTCAACAGAGATTTCAGAGTTGCCTCCGCACAGGGAAGTAGACTTTTCTATTAAGTTGGTACTATGGGTAGCACCAGCATTAAAGGCACCTTATACGATGAGAACTCCAGAGTTAGTAGAGTTGAAGTTGCAGTTGAAGGAAATGCTTGATAAGGGATACATTTGATCTAGGTGGCTCCAGAGACACACATAAGACAAATAGGGCTTATAAAAGCTCAAAAATCAAATTGTTTGGATTATGCTCGAACTAGGTTCATGTTAAAGATCTCGTCATCGTAATTGTGGTGGTGTGAACAATTCGTCAATCCGAGTCCGGATGAGGAAGGTGGAAGTATTAAAAGTTCGATTGACTTTTGTTGATTGGGTAGGTTAAGGGAGACACAATTTGGACTTTTTTCTGATGGACGAAATCTGGCCAACTCCGGCCAAATTCCGGGCGAAATTGTCACCTTGTTAAAATCACTCCTTCGATTTTCAAAAAGTGTCATTATGTTATAAGCTAATATATATATATATATATATATATATTATATATATATATATATTATATATATATTAATATATATATATATATTAAATATATATATATTGTGGAGGTGGTGGGCCACCACCCCACACCTCACCTTAACATGTATGCATATTAAAAGGGAATTGACAGGGGTCGAACCCGCCCGGCCCATGTGGTCGACCCCCAAGCGGCCGGCTCCATGTGATGTACCATTAACCAACCATCGAACCCTCCGTTAATACATAAACCAACGCAACCTTAAAACGTGCCAAGTTTGGTTATGGAGGGTATGGGGGCGGGCCACCCAATGTGGACCCAACCCCCAAATACATATGCAGTTTTTTTTTTGGAACAATAATGTATTAAAATGGGAGGGCATGGTTTGGCCACCTGACCCCTCCTCAATTAATTTCACCTTAAACCATTCCACCTAAATGAATTTCTTGGTAAATCTGCCTGAGAAATTATATAACCCTTCATTTGCATAGTGTGCCCAGGCATGGAGGAACCAGGACCGGGCACAGAAACTGAGACGCAGTCATTGTTTTTATTAATTTTATGCAAGGGAAACCATGACTGAGCATAATTTCTAGGAGGGTGAAATTTTGCAGTTTCCAAATTGGACAAATTTTATGTCGATCCTACACCTCTCAGTGACACGAACTTGATGGCACAATCACTTTCCTAATATGAGTAGGCGATTTGCAGAGGACCCGGAGGAGGGAATCTTTGAGGAATCTAGGGGGAATCTAAAAGATTCCATGAGCTCCAAATTCACACTTTCTTAGAATTCAGAAATTTGACAGTCGATTTTGCACTATTCGACGCCACAAATCTGATGGTGTGTTCAGATTTTTCATATGATCATTCTATTTTTCGGCCGCTTTTCTAAGTGGAATGCAAGTGTCAGCGTTCATGTGCGAGCAACCATTTTCATGCGGTTTGATGCCGTGAGATCGATGGTCTGAGCAACTTCAGCAGTTTGATATCTGCTTCTTTAGATGGCCCCATAGATGTGAGGTATATGCAGTGTATTCATGTACTTCTTTTGCTATGCATTGTGCTACACATATCCCTATTTTATGCTTGATGTGGGTTCTTATTTCTTACTCGTTTTCATGATTCCTGCTTGATGTGATGCATAATCATATGTGTGATGTACTTGTTGTCATGATTCGTCATGTTTTGTTTCGAGATCCCTTTGTTGTATGTTGATGGGATACTCATGTTGTCATCATGCATGTTTGCATTGAGATTCCTTTTATGCCATGTTGGCAGGGTGCTCATGGTCATCATGTATGAGTTTGTGTCATATTGATAGGAGTCTTTTGACTGAGAGTTCCTGTAGTGGAGCATCTCTTGGGGCCACTCCTGCGTGGGAATTTTTCCTTGTGTGATAACGACATCACCTCTATGTACATCATCACTAATGAACAATGTAAACTTTGAAACGGGAACCCATACTGTTACCCGTTTTGTAGAGATAGCAAAAAAGTGACCCGATTTTCAAAAGGGGTGATGCAGAACATACATGTGTTTTTTAGAGCTTAGTTTTTGGCACTATAATTTTTTTTTTTTTATGTACATTGTGTTTTATAATGGTAGTGTTTTTTTATGCTGATTTAAAAACGTAGTAATTCTACTTCTTCTTCTTCTTCTTCTTCTTCCTTTTTTTTTTTTTTTTTGAATGTATGAAATGTAAATAATTATTTTGTAAATTTAGGCTTTGGGTGAGACGGGCCAAAGATATTCTTCTAAGTGACGGGAAAGATGAACCCTAAAAATATTGTCGCCGCCTCGCTTTCGGCTGCTGTCTGGCCTTGAGACAGTTCTGTTGACGCAGGGGACGAGTGCTTCCTCCATGAGTTTCTGGTTAACCTCTCCACTGTTACATCTGCCTTCGGCGATGCGCATTGCATCCACGGATTTCAGGTATTTTCCACCTCGAATATGCTTGCTGGCCATCATAGTCTGAAAGCCCCCCTCATTTGTTTAGCCCTCGGCCCTATAGCCGACAGATCATGGACTGTTGCAGCCGCTTCACGCGCGAGCCGACCCCATCAAAATGAAGGTATAACGGCTGAGGAAGAACACGCAGAGTACCCTCTTATCCATCTTGAGGCAGCGGCCCCCAGGAAGAATTTCTCCACTCTGGAAGGAAGCCCATTCATATCAACGCTCTATCTACTCACCCAAGATAGCTATTACCCTGTTCTAGATTTGCAAAACTTTTTAAGCTTCCTGGATCTGCCGAGACGGATCTCCCGGAAACTCTCCTCGGCGGAACGCATTGACAGGCTTATTAATCTTTGGACCTTTCCCTCTTCTTCTCTCATTCCCCTGCGGCAAATTCAGGAGGAGAAGGCCCTTCAAAGCTCCAGTCCTCTCTCTTCTGAGATTTGCAAAGGCTGGAGCTGGGTAACAGGAGCCAGATTTGACCCAGATCTGCATGAAGATTCACTCGTTTTCCAGATCCAAGTCAACCTCTCGGGCAAGACATCAATGCAATGGGCACGCGCAACGGATCTTCTGCAGGACCTTTTGCAAAATCTTGAAGGCCGGCTAGGGATCCCCTCATCTTGCCTCAGACTGGTATACAAGGGTAAGCAACTTACGACTACCCTTCCTCTCTCTTTTTACAACATTCAGAGGGATGCCTCTATTGTAGCTACTTTTCGTTTGAGAGGGGGTTCCTTCAGGCAGACCTCCTCTGCCCCTTCTTTCTCTTTTAAAGATGCTGTCCGCAAAGATGCTGCCCATTCACAGCCTTCTTCATCAGCAGGCCATCCATTTGAGGCTCCAAAGCCTTTTCTGGTAGACAAATCAGAGGACATTCCTTCCATCAATCTCTCCCATCCTGGGATTGATGATCGCTATCAACTTTATGCAGAAGCCGCACTTGTATGTAGATTCAATGGGCTATGGCCTCGCTCATCAGATCTATACCAATGGATTCATACCAATTAGACTAAAAAAAACGAGATACACTTATGTTGAAAATGATTCTTCATTGTGGTTTTTGACTGAAATGAAGATTATCAGAAAGCCTTAACGGGAGGCCCTTGGTTTTGGGGCTCGACGGGGCTTTTTCTTACTCCTTGGTTTCCAGACTTCGACCCTTCTACTGTTGTTATCACCAAGACCCCCATTTGGGTCAAGCTCCCGAACCTTCCGGCGCATCTATGGCATATTTCAGTCTTCATAGCAATTACAGAAACTTTAGGACGCTACCTGGCTGTAGATTCTTCTCGAAGGGAAAATGGGCTCTACACATTTGGTAGAATTTGTGCAGAAATAGATATAAGCAAAGGACTACCGGATCAGATTAATCTCAAGTATGGAGATTTCCATTGGACTCAAACCTTGGATTACGAGAACACAGCTTTCTGTTGCCGCCATTGTCATCAAACAGGACATCTCCAAAGGTCCTGTCCCCAGTACCTCGACAAAAAGAAGATTCCAAAGTGCAAGCCCAAGTCCAAAAGTTGGAACCCCTGTGCGCCTCCTCCGCCTATGGAGGATTCAGATTCCGCCAGTTCAGATGAGGAGGAAATAGTTGCAGATGGATAGAATGCTGAGATTCCGCTGGATGCTCCCTTGGATGATTCGGCAAACCCCTCCGTCTCTCAGATATCCCAGAAACGTTCTCATTTCACTTCATCCTCAGATTCTGAGAAGGATATTCCGCCGCCAGGGCAGAACAGTCTTCAACTTGTTTCGGCTCAGCCAAATTCCACTGGATGGGTCAAAGTAAGCAAGAAAAAGGAAAAAAAAGTCGTGTGATAGTAACAGCCCCCTCAGGGTAGTTCTCTCTGCTTAGTTCCGGTTCTTTGTTATTCCATGTTCTCTTTAGCCCTCTCCTGGTTCTTAGCCAAGGAGCAAGGTGGTGCATATCTCCTTGGGCCCCTTACTTTTCTGCTTCGCTTGCATGCAAGCTTGATTGTACTATACTCTTATCTTTTTTAATAGAATTAGTTTTTACTCAAAAAAATAAAATAAAATAATATAAAAAAAAATAAAAAATTATTTTGTAAATTTAATAATTTTTGAAGTGGTCTTTTTCTTCATATTTTCTTGTTTTTATTTTACTTTTGTTTTTTTAGTGAGGTTTTTATTGTTTCACATATTTAAAAAAGAAAGTCGATATTTTGAATTTTCGATATTCTACATATTTATACATCGTTAATTAATTTTTCAATCCACAAGAAATAATTGTTTCTAAAGAACAATATTTTTTAACAATGGACATAAAAATAACCATTTTTAACATAAATATAATTAAAAAAATACACGTTTTGATAATTTTTTGCTACAATTGACATGCGAAAATCACAATTTTTATACGAAAATTTTAACTAAAAATAGTTAAATAATAGTTTATGAATTTCATGTCAAAAAAATAATAATAATAATCATTTTTTTTCAAAAAATAATGATTAACTTAAAAATTAATGCGAAAATCACATATTACAAATATTGAACGCATAACAACTTTAATTGAGTGTATATTCTTCTCATAAAATGTCAAAGTCAAAACATTGCGAGTATAACTACTCAATAGTTACAAGAAATGAGATTGATTTCCAAGCATAACTTAAATTTAATCAACAATGTCACGTAATCCAAACTCTTTGTCCTCTAGAGTTTCATCATTGTCTTCTTCCACAATATTTTCTGCTTCCTTTTGCTCATTTTTGTCTTCTAATGGATCTTTGATGTCTATGAATCTCCCAATGTATGTCTTTCCAAACATCTCATGTAATGGTGGTTGAGGTTCCTTTGACTTTTTTGCCACACGTGATTCACTAAAGTCCCCTTTCTTCAACCCAATTTCTTGCATTGCATATGGAAGAAATTGAAGAGCATTAATTCTTTGCCGAATGATTTTGCACTGTAATGGATCTTTTTCAATTGCAATGCAATTTCTTCCTTTCTGAAGGCATCATGCTAGTGTTGTACCTAATTATCAAGCACAAAAGAAATAATGAAGTAAATTAGTACAATGACATATTAATTAAAAAAATAAACATATTGAAATTCAATTCTATATAATAAAACTTACCTGAGCCAGAAAATAAATCCAGAACTCAATCTCCTTCATTTGAACATATGTTTATAAGATAGTTAATCAATAATTGTGGTTTTTGATAAATGTTAACTATCTCTCCCTTTGCTTTTTTGTCTTCATATGTTAGTTTTCTCACAACAACATCATAACTCAGTATTTGGCTATGACTCTTTCCGTCTATCTGATTAAAAATCATAGACATATAGTTATTATCTTTTGCCCAACTATCAATATGAATGAACTCACAATCATTTATAAATACTTGATCGTCACGGTTAAGAAGATTTGACTTTTGCCTGTAACATGAAATAGTAAAAGTTCAATCAACTTGTACATAAATTAATTTTTCAACATTAATCAAATATACATTTTAAACGTCTTACCATGTAAGCTGCATCCTTGAATTTGTTTCCCCTTTGAAGCTTGACAATATCATTGCTAATTGTGTGTCTGAATGAAATGTCACAAATCTCCATAATGGTGATGACGTGACTTCTACAAATCCCGCAACCACTTTACTAAGAGCTTGATAAGTATAAGGGTCACTATCATAGTCAATGTTTGGAATATTGAAACCATGGGGAATATTTGCAATAACTAGCGCATACTCCCTTTTAGGTATGAGTTTAGCAATGTCTTCACAGTTGCCTTGTATTAATTGATATTGAACAATGTCTAGCCCATTCCAAATGAAATGAGTAAGAGTTGGATCAAGTTCAACATTCTTAACATGTTGCTTCCTCAGTCTTCCGATCTTTATTTTTTCAATAAAGGTTTTGAACTCCATTATCATCCTTCTTCATCTTTTATAAAATAAACAAATATATGTGTAAGTTATAAATTAAAAATAGTACACATATGAATAAAAATGAATGTGTAAATCAAGATACCTTTTTAAGTGCAAGATAAAAAGCTTTTAATGTTGATGTAGAACTTGAATCTGGATAGTTGCGTACAACATCATCGAAACTATCTTCATTCAACAATCTAACCATTTGTTCTTGAATTTTCATGTAAACTTTGTGACTCCATAGATAAAGTAACAAAAAGTCAATATAATGATATGTATAACAAATACTACCAAGAACAACATGTTTTATTTAAAACAAAAATAATTCAACAAACTTACTTTTGAAATTCCTCGGACATTTCCTCTAATGATAATTCCCGTGACTTCACACGAGATAATATTGTTTTGACAATTTTTTCATCTTTCACTCCTTGCATTGCTCTCCAAGGTGTGATAGTCATATCTTCTGGAAGTTGCTTCAATTTAGGACTTGATTTACTACCGCCACATATCAATGGCTTAGACTTTTTGACCTTCTAGTTTTTAATGCCAATGTTTTCCCACATGCTAAAAATCTCATTAATCAACTTCCAAACATCTCCAGTTCTAAATGCCAATTGGAAAATGTTATTAACACCTGTGAATATATCATTAGCAAGGTTGCATTTTCCACCTTTTGAATTGGGTTTCTCTTCAATTTGATAGCCTATTTCCATACAACATTCCCTTCGGAAATCTGCAGTAATATTTATCCTATCCCCACCACATTTTTCTTGAAATTCACTATGAATAAATCTAACCCTTTGGATGAAAGTCATAGACATCCTATATTCATTATCTGAATTATGATTCCATGCCACTAATTTTGCTTTTGTATCCTATAAACCAGCATAAATGATACATTTCATTGTTTCAAAAACCCGAATGTGGGTGACATTAATGATCTCTAATGCCCTTAATGATTAAAGGATAACCATGGTACTCCCAGCTGTAGATCAGTGTGGCATCTCAGGATTTCATCAGGCGCAAGACGGATAACCTTAAGAGAGGTGGATTTGCTAAGATCTATGTATTAATGGCTCGCGTCGTCCAAGGAGAAGCAGTGGTCATTATAATTATGGCGCTCTGGTTCATCCTCACCACAATTTATGCTCAGCCTTCATGCTCCAGGCTCCGACTTCCTGAGGGTCTTAGCGGAAAGTGGGTCTCCGGTCACAGAGGCAAGCTTCCTGCCTACTCCCCGCCCTCCGGTCTGAGGTCTTATTATGCTGAGATCTCTATTTGCCCTAAGGATCAATTTGTGCTGCCCTCTTCACTCTCTAAGGCCTGCCGTGAGCGATTGAAGTGGCTCCCTGAGCTGTCTTATTGTCCTGCCCCTGGTCTTACTGTGCCTCCCCTTCTTCATCTCATCATGGTTCGACAGAGTATGAGGAGTGGCTCTGGGGCGCGCCGTGGTAGCCGGAGGCGTTTAAAGGCAAGCGGTTCTGGGGACCCTGGACTGCATCCCATTAATATCCCCTCCTCTCCGAGTGATTCGCCTCCACTGACCCCTGCTCGCAGGCAGACTCCGAACAGTGCATTCCAGACCACTCACTTTAAGTTTTAGAGTAACCTCAATAGGCCAATGATCACCACTCATATTACTATTATCCTCTCTGAAGAAGAAAACCAGCCTCAATCTGTGATACGTGTAGCGTCCGAGCCTTCTCAGAGCAGTGAGCCGATTTCTGTAGAGGGAAGCCTGGAGAATCGCATAGGGAAAATGCTTGACAGGGGAGTTGCTCCTCTCACCACTCTGCCTCCTGAACCCATTGTCCCGGTGGACGGGGAAGGTAACTTCAATGCCACTGATCTCTCCATGGCACTCACAGAGGGCGAGAAAGCAGGGAACAATGTTATGCGAATGGGCATTACGTGTCAGCTGGGGGAGGAGCTACCAAGTGAGGACGTGGCAGAATAAAGCCACCTGGGCCTGCCCACTCCCTTTTGGTCTTGCTGGTGTTTCATATGATCAACTTTAGACAGTTTTGAAGGCAGCTCTGGTTCAGCATCTACAGACAGATGGTGTTGTTATGCCTCTCGGACAGTGGCATACCAAAGATCTTTTGGGTAGCTATGGAATATCTCTGTTTTGCTTTCGGGCCCCTTCTTATGTCATGCTGGTCTATCTCTAGTTTCTACTTCTGTTCTCAAGTTCTCTTAAACTGGTTCTCCCAGGTTCTCCCTATACTGGGGCAGTTTTACTGGGTTGAGTGCTCTTGGGTAATTTCATCTGAGGCCTCAACTCCTTGTAAAAATATTTTACTTTTCAGTTAATAGAATTAGCCTTTGCAGAGAAAAAAAAAAACATGGGTTATTGGGATATTCTTCCATCAATTGTCTTTGAGCTTCTACAAAATGGTTCCCCCCAAGCACATAATAAATGTATTCAAAACATTTTGACTTATCAAATACTTCTTTGTTGGGAATTTGAACTGGATCAACAAGAAGCACATAGTTAACCACATGAGCATATGGATTGTACCTCATCAATGTCTTCAAGTTGTGAACATGCAAATGATGTGGCTTTCTGACTTGATATTGACATTGTCCTTCACTTGCCTTATAGGTTTGTTTGAAATTAAGTTGAAATGTACGACCACCATCAATTAAGTTTTTCTTTGTCAAATTCTATCGAATGACATTTTTTTTGTTTTGATAATGCCATCCTCTAAATCAGCTCCTGATGTAACGATTTCTCTGCTTTCTTTGA
Organism: Pinus taeda; assembly: GCA_000404065.3. NCBI lineage: Eukaryota > Viridiplantae > Streptophyta > Pinopsida > Pinales > Pinaceae > Pinus > Pinus taeda. Next base: position 24,951 of record APFE030333163.1, read on the forward strand.
AGTTTCACTAGGTTCTTAACTGCTGGTAATGACTACTTCAAAATCTTCAACTTTACTTTTCTTCGTCATAACATGCTCAACAAATTTATTCTTGGGCATTATTACTTTTGGTCTTTTACGGCTCTTCTCAGTTCCAATGTCATCTTCAGTGACGACAACATATGCTTCACTGTCAGTTTCAACTTCATCGCCCTCAAAAGTAACTTTTCTACCCTTGCTAGATTTATCCACTAGAGGCCTCCCCCCTTTTTTTTTTTTAATCCTTTGGATGTAGTTTTGTAGCATCATCAATTACTATATTTTGCTTGTTTTCTATATCTTCTTCTGACATTGAGTAAAAACTGCTGACAACTTTCATGATATCATGCTCTATGAAATGAATGCCTCCCAACCTGTTTGAAGAACTTTCAAAAAAATTCTGCCAAACAAAATATCATATGTCAATAAAAACAAAATTAAAAAATATAGCGAGACACTTTCAAGAAAGCAAAATACGAATATAAATAACAATACTTACGATGTTTTGTTTCATCTCATTTACGATTTGTTTACACAACTTTGTAGATATCTCTCTCGTGTCATACAATGAATATGTTAGTCAATATTTAATCCTTTCATGTGACTTGGGAGCTTTTGTAAGTATGTAAACAACTTCATTGTCCGGTACCGAACACATATCTATGACTCTTCCCATCAGCTCAAAAATTCCATTTTCATTTGGTATATCAATATATAGATATATATTCACATTTTGACTTTCTCTTTCTTTCACATACCAGATTCTTGATGGGAATTTCACCTCTTTTGAATTCTTCTAGTCTGAAATCATCTTCTTATCATTTGAGGCACTTGAAAAATTTGTAACCATGAGCTCAGGTGGAGTTCGTTCACCAATGTTTTTTGAAGATGCACCTTTAAGAGTCTTTGGTCCAGACATATTCACAAAAATATTCTTTGATGCCATTTTCCTGAAAATAGAAACACAAAAATCAGTAAATAACGAAAACATATTAACTTAAATCCACAACGAAAATATATCACAAATCTTTAATTTGTATAATTAAATAATTGAAATTAAAAAAATATTAACACTAAGAAATGGCAGAAGCCCACCAA
>APFE030333165.1:4242-33065 GCA_000404065.3 Pinus taeda
ACCTGATTTAGCTAATTTCTAGAAATAATAAATAAAAATTATATATTATTCATCTATTAATAAACAAATAAAATTAGCCCTTTTAATATTATTTACCTAATTTAGCTTATTTCGAAAAATAATAATAAATTAAATAAAACAAGAATGTTAGTGGTTTGACTTGGGTCATTAGGTCATAATTAGCGGTTGGCAATATAACCGTTGGAGTCTCTGCAATATAACAAGCGAAGCTGGATTGGTTATTCAACTTGTTGGGGATTGCCCTAAGATATATAAACGCATAAAACGCCAATCCATACATTCAAGGATTCTAACTCCATATTTTCATTGACCTGACGGTATTCCGTATACTGAAAGATTTCTAACTCTTGAATTTTATTGAATGATCCCACTGTTTCCCCTGTTAGTCCGTAAGGTGGTGAACAGTACTTCTGGATTGACAATTATGGAGAATCCCTCTGCCTCTCTTGTAGAAACAGAAGGTAATAAAAGACATGGCAGCCAAAGAATTCAAGACATAGTAGCCAAAGTAGCCAAACTACAAATGGCAATTCCGGAGAATACCTCTGCCTTTGATGTAGAAACAGAAGATAATAAAAGAATTCAAGACATAGTAGCCAAAGTACAATTGGCTGTGGAAACGTTAGAGAAATATTCCTTCTTCCGAGATTTTAAGCGACAGATGCGACACCCCAAACTGGTTGAAGAAATAAAAAGGGTGATAGCCGCAGACCCACAACATTCACAATTACAACTGGTTCTCTATGGCGTTGGAGGGATGGAGCGTGGACTCGGGTACCCACTAGTGGAAATCTGCCACACGCAATTAGCATTTGCTATTTTAATGAGACACAAATTCCAATGGGTGAGTGATATCGTGGTTTACAATCCATCAGTACCTCCTGTGCAGCAAAAAGCTGTCAATGCCTTCAACTGCACTTTTCTGGCTGTTAATGAATATGGGAAACGGACAGTGGAGAGGCCCACCTTATTTTTCATGCCTCATTGCCCGACTGGTCTCATTGATAATCTAAGTCACCTGACACGGGGATTCGGGACACGTAGGATTCGAGATTCGTGGTGTCAGATTCGGACACGTTGGCCCCCCGAAGCAGGACACGGAGGATTTGTTATATATTATTTTATTATATATATTATATATTATAATATATATATTAAAATTAAATATTTCTTACACATTTTTAATTATGATACAAATTTATGGATTTCAAATATAGATCTTCATCTATAGCTATTAGCATGCATAGTACATACAAAATTCAAATACATGTTAATCTATTATCTATTTCTTATGCTCGGCCCTCTTGCCACCACGAGAAATGTCTAATTTTTTAGTCTTGTTGGAAAGTCAAGATCTTTGTCATTAATATCACCCTCTAAGCATTAATATCCAGAGGTATCTTTGTCATTACCTCTGTATCTGTATAGGGATCTTTGTCATTAATATCACCCTTTAAGCATTAACATAAGATAGAACAAGCATAACATGTCAAGTCAAGACTTTGTTTGAGTCATGCGTACATTTTTAGGAGGGTCATGATACAGGAGTTTGACAACCAATGTCACTAACATCAAGGTACATAGAGGGATTGGTGCTCTTGATTAAATATGAGTTCCATACCCTAATACATGACAAAATTCAATGGAAACATTGCAATCCCCCAATCCTAAAATCCTGAAAAAATGATAAGTCTGCTGGATTTTGAATGAAATCTAAAATTCTACTTTCTCCATATGAATCCAATGAGGCTGGAACCGCTCTCAAACATCCTGAGTCATTTCATGGTAAAGTTAAAAATTTAAGTAAAAGGATAAAAATGAATATTAAGGAGAATGTCACTTTTCCTTTAAGAATTTAACATTACCATGAATAGCATATCAATACTAGGGCTTAGACTTGATCATTAAGCTGCCAAAACGCTTGCCAAATGAAAATATATGTGGCTGTAATGACCAAATGCGACCTTTTCATACCCATGCAGGTCATTTTGCTGCCTAACGAGTCCTGGAAAACAAGACACGTTGCCAAAATTGTGACACGCAGTCGGATTCGACGTGTCAAAATAGGACACGACGTGTCATTGGATTTGGACACGAATCAGGGCAGAATCGCGTCGGACACACTGGATTCGGGATTCGAGGGGCCTCTAGGACGAATCCGGTTATCTAGTTGATAATGTGCTGTTAGCAAACTGGACGCCTAGCAATTTGAATAAGATTATCATATTGTGCGACAGTTTTAAGAGCACCAAGAAAGATATTCATCACTCTAAGTATCTTCTTTCATTGAAACATTTGATGGCCATTCTTCACAGTGACAACATAGTGCAGGAAATGCCGCTTCCAGAACCAAAAACAGGTGAGCCAATACCTGGCTATCCAGATGGGCTAAATAGGGCGGCATTTGGTAGATTTAGTTGGCATTTCTTTACGTTGGATGGTTCCATAGAAGATCTCAATCTTAATCTCTTTCCAGAAGTCCTTCCAAACAAGGGTAGCTCTTGGTATCTTGAAGCCATTAAGGAAAAAATTTCGATGGGTGAGTGAAATGGGTGTACGATCCATCCGTGCCTCCTGTTCAGCAAAAAGCTATCATTGCCTTCAACTGCACTTTTCTGCCTGTTATTGAATCTGGGAAATGGATAGTGGAGAGGCCCACCTTATTTTTCATGACTCACTGCTGAACTGGTCTCGTTGACAATGTGTTGTTAGCAAAATGGACGCCTAGCAATTTGAATAGGATTATAATAGGATTATAATATAATCATGTTAGGTTTTGGAATTTTGTGTCCATTATATAATCATGTTAGGTTTGGGAATTTTGTGTCCATATTTTTTGGGGTAATTTTCTGATGGAACCATGTATGGGAATAATAACTTGTTCAATTAAGCATCGAGATACATATTTATTATTATTATTATTTATCAAAAAATTGTAATTAATTTATTTTGTTCATATTTTATTTTTTATCAATTAAGATAAATTTTTAATTACATATATAAATTCAAAATTCTTAAAATATTCACACTATACAAAAAAATTTAAACTCAAATCTATAATTCTAAAAATCTGGTCTATCTCTAAAAATATAACAAAAAACTCTCCAAAATATAAAAGAAATAAATTGGTTAAAACCCTTCAACTCTGTATTTATTTATACTTTTTGATTGCATTAAATATTTATAATGCTAAATAAGTGTTTCAAGCAATTTCCATGAAAGTGAAATAAATATTTATAGTTAATAGTTAACTTATTCAAATTGACTCACTCACTCACGCTGTAACCATTTGGATCAAAAAGGTGGACCAAATTATAGTATCTATATATATATATGGTTATTAATGTTTTTGAAATAATATTGAATGAATGATGATTAATGTTGCTGAATAATATTTATATTCAACATTTTAGAATATATATTTTGATCATTTTCGTTTTAGTTGTTGAGGGTGCACCAACATTTTGTATTTTTGAAACCCAAATGACAGTTGTTCCACTTACAGTGAACACATACCCTGTTGTGCTCCTCATATTATTTCTATCGCTTGCCATATTTACATCAACATATCCCTATAGAGCAATGTTTGAACCATCAAAGCATAATGCTTGATTTGTGGTACCTCTCAAATACTTAGGAATCCACTTCACTGTGGATCTAGATTTAAAGATGAATGGAACAAATTAGAAATATAATCATAATATTCAAAGATACATTGGAAATAACACTTCATTTCATTAATATCAAACACTGAAATATGCTTACAAAAACAATGGAAATAAGACTAGCTCGGGTGATGGTAGTTTATCTCTGAGAAGAGATGTGGCAGCCACATGCCTCTGAACTGCATTACAATGAGGCTGAAGGACCTTTTTATAATTGAACAATAAGAGAAAACCCTAACAACCAAAACCCTAACCTAAGGAGATCTAACACGAAGAGTTTATGGGCCCCATTGGGGTGAGTTGGATAACCAACTTCCCAGGGTGGTGACTTGGTCATATTATCTCTGTCTGACGTGCACGATAACCTGTTGGAAAGATCCCTACGAGGACTACAATGTAAAAGGCAATTTTAGGCAGTCTATCGTTGGTGGTAGATTGCCAAAAAAATGTTGTTTACGGCCTCAAAACAGCTCTGAAAGTTTAGGACCCGAAAAACTGCTAAAAATAGTAAATTATGCTACAACTAAGGAAACTAAAAAACTGAAAGAAATAATGGTGGGGTCGAAGTGGAATTGGCAATTGGCCACCAATATCTACCTAAATCATTCCTCCCCCCTTAGAAAGCAATGCTCCCCATTGCATTGAGTTCCTCCATGAGATGAGGAAACTTCTGCTAAACTTGGTCCCTAGTGAGCCACTTGCCTTGGTCAAGGAGATGACCTTCTTTTAAAACTCAATATAATTGGATCTTCTGCTGGCAAGTGTTCTTGATCTGCATGTCCATGATCTGATCAGTTGCGGCTTGCTCCATGCAATATGAATTTAACTTTGTAGGTGTGAGTTGTTCTGCAACGTGTGATGTGTCCGGCAATGGTGGGAAGTATAGTCGAAGACAGTCCACATTGAATATTGGGTGCAGGCCAAGGAATGGGAGAATGTTGAGCTCAAATGCATTATTGCCCACAACCTTGGTAATGTTGTAAGGACCATATCGGAGTGGTTTGATTTTACGATAGGCTCCGGTAAGGCGTTCCTTCTACAAATGCAACCAGACTTTGTCACCCACCCAAAACTTGTGTGGCGCCCAATGTTGATCATGTTGCTTCTTGTACTTGGCATTGGATTTCTCTAGAATGTCATGGACCTATTGGCAAATATGTTGGATGTGATGAATGAAGTTGTTTGCCTTATCGACTTCCGAATGGACATGAGCTAAATCTTCTTGAGTAGCTACAAATGGTATGGCCACATCAATGGGACATAGTGGTTGGAATCCCAAGCCCACCTGAAAAGGACTGTGGCTACTCAAGTTGTGGAGAGGCCACTTATAGTTGTGCTAGACATAGGGAAGGCTTTCATCCCATGTGTGTGGATGCTTTGAGTTGTACATGCACATAATGTGTACGATCATCCTGTTGATGACCTCTATTTGGTCATCAGTTTGGGGATGGAAAGTTATGGACTTAGTGAGCTTGGCGTCCAACATGGACTAGAGACAGGACCAAAATGTACTGAGGAAGTTGTTGTACCAATCTGATATGATAGACTGTGGGATCCCAAACTGTACCCACAGTCATTGAAAGAAGAGTTTAGCAGTTTCTTCTGCTATGATATTATTCTTGCAGGCCACTGGAATGGCTATCTTCAAGAATCTGTCGACGACCACAAAAGCATAGTAGACACCATGCTTAGTAGAAGGAAGGCCCAACATGTAATCCAGGGAGATGGATTCCCAAGGTTGACTAGGGGTAGGCAGCAAAGTTAGAGTACTTGCTTCTTGATGGTTGGTTTGGAAATGACGTAGGCAATGCAGGATATGATGTACTATGTGACATCCTATCAAAGATTTAACAAGTAGCTATACTTCTGTAGCACTGCTACTATTTTCTCAACCCCAAAATGCCCAACAACTTGACTGTATTTCACTTCCCAAATCATCTAGGCTCGCTTGCTTGAAGGAACCCAAAGTTGTCCGAGGTGGCATAGCACGACAACCTGGAGGTGAAAATCTGGAACTTTTTGACCCTCCAAGAGCATCTGGTATGTGTGGCTGAACCTTGGGTCACTTTTGTAGAGAAGTGTTCAATCAGAAGTCGCGTGCCCACAAGAGTTGACCATGGTGATTAACGCCATGATCGGTGGTCGACTAAGATAGTATGCAAAATTATTGGTCCTACCCTTCTTATACATGATATTCAAATGGAACTATTGCAAGTATGTGGACCACTGTTGATGGCTATCATTCTACAACTTCCCTTGCATTTGTATGAACTATAGGGGTCGGTGGCCTATCTGGATGATTGTTTCCTTCCCCAAAATGCAATTTGGTCCTTTGCTCATGTCAGTTAAGAAGGTCTCCATTGACTTCTTGTTGGCGGGTCTTCTCTGATTAACTCCAATAAATTGCTCTGAGAATAGGCCTAGAAGCTCGCCTTGGCCCTATTTACATAATTGATAGACAACATTGTGTGCAACATCGATCAACATCATGGGTCTTTGACTAAGTGGTTTCCCTTGTCTTCAACATCAACTTACATTATCACACATTGGGATTCATGCAGTACCTTGGTTTCCATTTCACCCTATTGGAAAATTCCTCAATTCTGTGTCAGATTTCATGGTTGATTGATTCAAATGGTTGTTATCATGTGCTAGCCACATATTGTGTACACAGAAAACATACTTGGTAATATTTATTTCATCTCTTTTCATCCAAGTTCTTCAAAATTATTGGTCTATGGGTTACACTCATGATGGTTGATGTGGGATGCCTTAATCCCTTCCTTCCATTAGATCTTACCCATTGATTCCAACTTGTTTCTCTCGTACTAATATCTAGAGTCCTTTTTCTAGTACCTTAGGGTTTGTAGTCATCACTAGTAGAATCCTTCACTATCAAAAGTGAGAATAGATTAATGTATCGTGATTGATATATTCTCTTAAGTGTTTGACTTCAACACATTTATTCACACATGTTAGATTGTACTTTGATACCTTGACTCTCATCATCATTATCGGTGAGTTATTTCACATTAGTTAACGATATACATCAATGATGAGGAATCAAATGATTTCTGACATGCTTGAGCTCATTTATTCCCATAGTGTAGAAATGTACCATATGTAGTTGGTAAAGACCTCAAGTCATGTCAACATCTTGGTTCACTTGCTAGTTCCTTCAATTTTCTACCAGTGTTACCAACCACCATTATATGTTACAGTTCATCTCAATGGCATTCCATATGTTGACACCCAAATTTTATGCAATACCATTATTGAACCTATATGACATGGTACTATTATGAGGATCATTTATGCATCATCTATGATCATACATTCTTCGAGCATCATTGATCAGCTCTTCTTCTATACGTCATATTGATACATAGTTCTGATATGTTCCTGTGCAACTATGGTCCAAAAATCCACTATGTACTCTCGAGTCTTATTTGTACACTTGTATATACATGATTGATCTTCTTTTTACTTAATCAACGAACATTCTTTACCATTTAGGAGCATCAATATGCCATTGTCAAACATCAGTCTTATTTTTTATTCCTTCTACAAGTATTCAATGGGTTATAATTTGGTGATATCCTATCAAGTTGTCAAATGATCTCTCTTTGTACTTAATACTTTTCAGCCATGATGTGACCCTCATGCCATATATTAGGGGGCATCTATTATAACATCATTCAACACTCTTGTAGTTATGATGCTTTGATATGGCCTTGGGTAGCCCTTTCCCATTCAGACTTGATCATTTATTAAAAAACAACATTTCCAACTCCATCCGCGACTCTTCCCTTACAAAATTATCCACTCACAATTGTACCATAATACAAAACTCATATACATAATTTAAAATATGCAAAAATAAAAATATTTCCTATTTATCATGTGAAGTTTACAGGTTTTGCTGAAATCCCACCTTCAGAATCCCTCAGCCTAACTGAATCAACTGATTTTTGGTGATATTTATACACCTCATGGGAATTCCTAAACCATATAAGGAGATAGGATATCGACAATATAGTCCTTTTGTCCCTAGATCAATTCTCATGTTTCCTATGCCTCTTGCACTCCCATTCATATGAAACTCGTGTTTCCTTGTAGAGATGTTCATATTCCATTATATGAGATCCTTTTTCACATGATTGAGAGGTGCTATTTGAGACCTAGACTAGATGGATCAAGGGGAAGGTTTTGCTGGTGCTGTGGTCATATCATATTCTATTCTTCCACTCCTATTTCCTGATATCAATAAAGAAGCTCTATTGTGTTCCTGAAATGTTATGATCTCATGTTTTTATGATTCATTTCTAATATATCATGATTTATATGTTAATGCTTGATGATCTAACTTGTTTAGTATGAATTCACTTTGAACTACTTTCTATGTATATACTTCTATGAATTGTGTTGCAGGTTGGATCACTTTTGAGGAACCAGTGGGTTTAGACCCTATGGGATTGACATCAAAACTAGGACCTACAGGTACTTCTCTCAAACCTAAATTTAATATTTTTCATAGTTTTGTTGCTTGAACGTATGCTTCTTGTTGATAGTTTGCCTTCGATCTGTTGAGGTTGTGAATGCTTACCTTAGGGAAGTTTTTCCCATAAACACTAGTGTTACAAGTCATTTTTTCACATTCAAACAGTTAGCCATGAAATTGAATCTGTCATAATGAAATAACACCTTGCAATCATCCCTTACAAAGACAAAAGTATCAATTTTCTATAAGTAACAAGAATCCTAGATACGTTGGAAAAAACCCATAAAGTTGTGGATCATCACACTTGTCCTTAAGACAACATGTGATGACACAGTTTTCATATATGCAACCTGTGTCAACCATCGCATGTCGATTTCACAAAATGTATGATGATAAATATAAATGAGTAGAAAAAAAAAATATAAGGTTATGTCCCTTGAAGCTTCGGGAGTCGTTTTAACTATTTACTGTTGGATCAGAGGTCAAAATCCTAGTATTGAGGTATTATCTCTTATCTCCTAGTACATGGCCCTATCTAAAGCGAATCTAAGCTCTACAATGGTAAATCCAAAACCACCTCATTTACCTTGTAAATCTAGCACCTTCCATGAAGTGAGGGTTAGATTTTGGAGACTATGAACTATGCCATTATGCTTCCCTTTTGTGTGAGGTCCATGATCCATACATGTGCTTGAGGTGTGATTGAAGGCTTGCTATTGTGGAAAGGGAAGGATAAGATAACTAGAAGAGATCTGAGGATCTCTAAGTAGAGGCCCACAAGTGTTGTAATATTTTCTTGCCTTTATTAATACTAAGGTGGCTTGTCTCAATTATGCATATGTAGAAAATGAATCCTTGACTTATTTTTAGAGTTAGTTGTATATGTTATTTTCTATCTTTCGGTTCTCTTACTTATTTTCGATCATTTACATGTTCCACTTTTAGGAATTGGAGTTAGAGTTGAGCCTAACATTCAAGGAGAAGGAGGAAGATCATATTGGATTCCAAGTAGGTCTTCTTTCCATATTTCGAACTTATCTAAGGATAAACATTGCAGTTTTGTCTCAAATTTTTCTAGACTATGCCACTAGGTCTGGGGAGATTTCTCTTGTCCATGAAGCAAAATTTATCCACCAAACAACTTGGAAACTCCACTAGGGAATATGATGTTCTTAAGTGGTTTTATTTTCCTAGCCTTTTGGTAATACAACCTTAGGAACCACTAGTCATTGAACCATCCACTCAAGGAACTTATTTTCTCATTTCTCTACCTTCATCTCAACCACATAATTTATCCTCAGTTACTTAATAAGAGTCACTTCCACCCAGTTTACTGAGTCTAAATGATATTACTGAGGAAGAGCTTTCTCAACCTCAAACTTTTGTTCAAATACTAGGGACTCACTTTTAGCAAGTTGTTCCTTTTGTTACTCCTAATACTCGACTACAAGCTCCTTTATATCAAACTCCTTATTTTATTTCAATTTTGAACTCCCATCACTTGTACATTACTTTGGGAAGTCTAACCATGTCGAAGTCAAGGATTGTCACACAACCTATATTTTTTATTAATGAGTGAATGGGCTAACGTTGTAGCAACTTCTATGTTAATCACTTCACTAGAAATTCACCTATATGGTGGTCCATCAGTGCCACACAAATACCAGTCATTGTTAAGAACCTTTCTTTATGCATTGAATATTCCTTGAACTCCTCATTTACCTTCATCATTTGGAATACTAGCTGGTCTATCTTTCAATAGCACCCCAAAACCTATATAACTTGTTGCACCCTGAACATGTCTTCCTTAGTGGATTAGGACACCCACAACAACCTACTCCAGCTTATACTTCATATCCTCTTGCTATGGGGAAGTTTCTTATTCGGTATGCCACATCTGCAATTTAGTCAACCTTGTCCAGGAATGATGCAAATGTCATCTAGACAACCCTTCCAAGGTATTCCACAAATTCTCGTTGGCCAAAAAACAACTATACCACAAGATCCTTATTGAGGTTAGTACATCCAAGGCCAACCTTTCCAACCTTTTCAATTTTTTCCTAGAACTAGGCAACCTGGTATGGGCTATCCTACTTTTCAAAATCCTCCTTATCCTAGTGGAATGAAAATGATAATGGATCAACCCATTCCATATCATCTAGGATTCCCCCCACTAGTGGTTAACCTTTATCCGCATGGTTACGATCCCCCCCAAAAGAAATTTAATAGACAATTATTGTTCATTGGAACACTAGAGTTACTAGATCTCTCTTGGTTCACCAATGATCTAATTTTTCATTCTCCTTGTTGGTTGACAATTCCAACCAAATTACCGAGTGATATTGTTAAGCTTAATGTGAATCTTGCAGAAGAGCCACCAAACCATATCATGAATTTATTTAGGGTTTTCTTCAAACTCTTTAAATGATGATTCTATTCATTTTCCTCTTTTCCAATGAACTCTTACAGGTTTGGCAAAAAATTGGTATGTCAAATTTCCTAGAGCTCATTTTAACAACTTCAATGCATTGACAACAACATTTCTAATACATTTTTAGTTACCATCCTGTTACAAAATTGGTACCAAAATTTTGACCTACCTAAAACAGTTTGACTCTACTCACATATCAAATCACATACATGAGCGAAGATGTCATCATCGCTTGGTCAAAACTTATATTCTAGATTAGTTGTTGGTAGAATGGTTCATTAAATATTTGATTCCTTTTATAGCTAAGGATGTTTCCAAAGGTGAAGTTTTTACTAAAGAGAAAGTTATTGCATGTGCCAATATTTTGATCTGATTTATACTCAATCTGACATGCTCTACAACAAAATACCTAATGCTCCGCAGCCATCTCATACTATTCCACCTCCTCCCTCGAATGAATGACATGTTTCTAATGGCATGATTGGTTATGTTAGTCAATAGTAAGTGACCAAGTATTTTAGTCAATCTAATCCAAAATATGCTCCTATTATGACTAATGAAAGCCCCTCTCCTACTGCACCTTTGAATACATCCAAGATTATAGTTATTCAAGAGACTAAAGGAAAATCTCAACAAGTAGGAAGTCAAATCAAGGGTAAAGGTAAGGCTAAAAAGGAAATCCCTCCATAGGACAAACAAAAAAATTAGTCTCCTCATGAGAAACACAAGCCACGTTATCCTTGTCTCATATACAATGAAGATCATTTCACCAAGGATTATGTGCATCAAGCAGAATTAATTGATTCTTGAAAGTTGAATCCAATGCACCTGCCATGTTGATAGACACTTACATAAACCAAGAGACGAAAATTGATGCACAAAATCCTTCCAATCCCTCCTATTCCCAAAACACATTGAACAATTTAAAATAAACTTCATTATCCCTCAAAGGTTGTATGACCACTGATAAGTAATTCCTGGATGCCTCAGCATCTAGGATTCCCAGTTTCTGAGGTTTCCAAAGTGTAGGAATTCCTCCTGCTGCATCGTCTGCTTTAACTTCTAGATATTCATACTTAATAAGCCATTTGTTGTGTATCTGTCTTATTTTGTCTATAGAACATTTTGTTTCCTAGATAAATACCATATCTGGTTTTTCTTCTTTCATTTTGTTGCTGAGATTTCTTTGTTTCCTTTTACTTCCTAGACCCCTTATATTCCATGTTGTAAGCTTCATTAAGAAAGATTGGTAAATGAGTAACTAGTAAGGTCTTTCATGTTACCTGAGTTGATCATGGTTTTCCACACTCTATCAGCAACTCATTCTATCTTTTTCTTCCTGTTTCCTTCCTAGATTCTTGGGAGTTTGTCCCACTATTGCCTCCATCATTTTCACCCCTCCGTTGTCCTAACTGTCATGGTTTCTTTTGACCCCAGAACCCTTTGCCTGAGTTCTCCAGAGGAAGAGTTGTTGTACTCTGTTAAACTCCCCTTGAGGTAGCGAATCCACTCCTTTGGTAGTTCCTTGCCCCAGGAATTTTTCTAGATCGACATGCTCCCTTTCTAGAATTTCCTGTTGTTCATGCTCATTCATTCCCACTTTGATTGGGGTCATCTCTTGCTCCCTGTCAAGCTCCATTGTACTTGTTTGATCCTCCTTTTGTTGGTTTTTTTCTGGTTTATCCTCCATGCTGTCATCCTTTTCCTTCTCTACAAGATTGCCCTCCAATATCTGATTCCCTCTTTCGTTCCCCTCTTTTTCTTCTTCTAATATTTTGAACCTATTATGACTAGTCTGTTTTTCCTCATAGATTTTTTCTGGTTCTTTCTCCCTCCTTTTCCTCTGCCTCCCAATTTGGTAAATCTTTCAGTCTCTTTTCCTGTGGTTTCTTTGATACTGCTCTCTATTTTATTTAAAGGACGGCCTCTGAAGAGATGCCCGTGTTCATGGCATTTGTGACATTTCAAGGGGACATGCTCATAGTCCACCGCCTGCACCCATTCTTCATCATATACTTCTAGAATTATTTCACCCAGCAGAGCCCCAAAAAGGTTCATTTCCCCACATATTTGGGCAAAGGAGGTATATTTTCCGCGTAGTGTGGCCTCTGAAACTTTTTTAAAAATGCCCTAGTTTATTGCCTATGGCTTTTAATGATTCTGGAAACCACTAATCTAGAGGTAGGGAATAGAGTCTTATACATACAAAATTCATCAACCATGGCCACATATAGAGGCCTACATTAGCATAGAAGCATGGTCCTCCTTCAAACACCTTGTCTTTATCCTCTAGATTTGTAAACACTACTGTGAAGAAACCCTTGGAGCCCAGGTGCAGCTCTATTTCTCCTTTAGGTTTCCAATGATTCTTTATACATGTGTGTAAAGCCTTCTCCATTGGCCATAAGCCCATGAATTTGCATATCACTACATAAGTTACCATGTGCTACCTATGCGCTTGTAACGCTGGATTACTTAACACCACTCAAGGTGTGATTGATGCCTAGGTTTACATGGTCTTGTCTGAACTCTGGGGTCAGCTTTTTGATTGTCTCCTCCTTTTTGCTTCTCTCTTATGACTTCCTCCTGCGTTTCTACCTACCCCTGTGATCCTTCGTTTTCCTATCTTCCTCTTTCTATACTCCTGGTGTCCACTTCCATTGGCTTATTGAAGTGGTTTGAGACTACATGACTGTAGGAGGGACTGAAACTCCCCCCTTCTCGCCCCTCCATGTGCCCTACACTAAAACCCTACTACAAACCCTAGTTCTGCGCATTTTTCCGCCTCCTCCAAACTCCCGAAGAAATGTTTTCTAAATTAGATTTTAGCATCTAAAATATTTTTAAGCTAATATCAACTTAGCGTTTATCTCCGGCTAAATTCTTAATGGATTTTTCTCTCCCATCCATTAATTTTATCCAGAATTTCTTCTAGATTTTTTATCATGGAAAGATTATCATAATGTAATGTCATATGCGAGTGTTTGATTTCCAAGAAATTCCAATTTATTACTTATTTATTTATAAAACATTTATATACAGAATTACATCATCATTCTATATACCTTTTTTGACATCATTGTGTATTTTTAACACACAATGTAAAAATACTAGTGTTTCCAATAGGGGTTATTACATTCTCCCTCCCTTTTATTTACATTGTCCTTGGTGTTTAAATTTCAGTCTCTATGCTGAAATAGTACTCGATACTTCCTTTGCATTTCACTTTCCAGCTCCCACGTGGCCTCCATAGGATTAAAATGCCTCCACTACACCTTAACTTGAGAAACACCTAGACTCCAGAGCCACATCTCTTTCCTGTCTAGAATGCAGAGTGGTTCTGGTAGAAAATCGCCTTTAGGTTCCACTTGTAGCATTTTCCAACCAATTATATGAGAACTATCATGTACATATTTTTTTATAAAGATACATGAAAGACACTATGAACTTTAATGTGACTAGGCAAAGATAATTGATAAGCTATAGGTCTAACTCGATCTAAAACTTCAAATGGTCCACAAAACCAAGGAGATAGTTTTAAGCAAGTCCCTGTACGCAGAGTGCTCTTTCAAGGTTTCACCCTTAGATAAAAATCATCCCTAATTTTAAATTCCTTATGCATCTTTTTTTAATCTGCATAACTCTTTTGGTAGTCTTGTGCTCCTTTTACATTTTGTTGAATTCTGTGCATTATTTGTTCCATTTCCTACAAATATTCAAGCCCCAAAATCAATCTGTCCTCTGGTTGACTCCAGCTGAGGGGTGTATGGCATTTCTTGGCATACAGAGCCTTGAAGGGGCTCATTTTGATGGAGATTTGGTAGTTTTTATTACACACAAATTTAGCTAAATGTAGAAAGTCCTCCCACTGGGTAGGCTTATCCATCACATACATTCTGAGAATATCCTTCAGAATTTGATTCAATCTTTTGGTCTATCCATCTGTTTGAGGATGGTTGGTTGTGCCAAAAATTAACTTAGTGCCCATGCTTTCAAATAGTTCCCTCTAAAAAGTTGAGGTAAACTTGGGATCTCGATCTGATACTATCATCCTAGGAACACCATGCAATCGGAAGATTTCCTTCATAAATACATTAGCAATTTGAGTGGTGTTGTATTTAGATTGTATAGGTATGAAATGGGCAACTTTACTAAGTGTGTCCACAACCACCATGATGGAGTCATGTCGTCTTTTTGTTCATGGTAACCCAGTGATAAATCTAGAAACACTATCTCCCATTTCCATTTAAGAATGGGTAGTGGATTCAGCAACCCAGCAGAGTGCTAATGTTCTACCTCAACTTGTTGACATTCTATACACTTTGATAAATACTTTGCCACCTCCTTTTTATTTCCTAGCCAAAAGATACTTTTCCTCAATGATGTGACCATCTTCTGGTATCCCGAATGTCCTACAAATGGCTTGTTATGATGCTTGTCTAGTATTATTTCTTTCAATTCTAGAATGTTAGGTATATATAATTTCCTTGTGTAAGTCAATATTTTTTCCTCAATTTCTGCATATCCTAGAATATGAGCTTGCTGCAATTTTTGTTGCATTTCTAGATACTTTGGATCCTTATGGATAGAGTCTTTAATTTTCTCTAAAAAGTCTATTTTAATACTACTAACAACTGTTGCTATTAGAGTGTGAGTGTGTCTGCTTGGAGCATCAACTACCTTATTTTCCTTCCCTTTCATATGCTTAATATCAAATTCAAATTCGCCAAGGAATGTTATCCATCAATATCGTCTGGCATTAAGATCAGGTTGACTGAATAGATACTTTAAGCTAAAATGATTTGTTAATAATTTGAATTTCTTTCCCACTAGATAATTCCTCGACATTTTTAGGGCATGTATAACAGCTGCTAATTCTAGATCGTATACAGCATAATTTTTTTCATGGCCTTTCAACTTCCTTGACTCGTATGTTTTTACATAATTATCTTGCAAGAAATCTCCTCTCGACCCCTCCATACATGCATCTATACACACTGTAACTTCTTTGTTTAAATATGTCAGTTTCATGATAGGAGTTGTGGTCAATAAATGCTTTAGTTTATAAAAACTTAACTAGCATTCGGTTGTCCATTCAAATTTTACCCATTTTTTCTATAGAGATGTGATTAGATAGGCTATTTTTGAGAAGCATTCAATAAACCTACAGTAATACCCCACAAGACCCATAAATCACCAAACAACAACTACTTCCTTGGGTATAGTCCAATTTACCATGGCCTTTGTTTTATTGGGGTCCACTGCTAATCCCCCTTTCGAGATGATATACCCTAGATACTGGATTGTAGTTTTATATAATTCACACTTACTAAATTTGGCATACAGTTTGTTTTCTCTTAAGGTTTGTAGCTCCAACCTTAAGTGTTCCTTGTGCTCCTCCTCATTCCTGGAATAGAACAAAATATCATCAATAAATACCAATGTGAACTTATCCAAATGTTTTCTAAGTACACTGTTCATTAGACACATGAAGGTTGCAAGACCATTAGTTAGGCCAAATGGTAACACTACAAACTCGTAGTGTATGTATCAGGTCCTAAATGTTGTCTTATAAATATCTTCATTCTTGATTCTCAACTAATCATATCCCGTTCTCAAATCAATTTTTGAGAAAATGGTGGCTCCCCTTACTTGATCAAATAGTTAATCAATGTGGGGTAGGGGTATTTATTTTTAATAGTCAACTTGTTTAACTGACAAAAATCAATACACATCCTAAACGTACCATCCTTTTTCTTAACAATGAGTACATATGCTCCCTAGGGTGACACATTAGGCCTAATATACCCTTTATCTATTAGCTCCTACAGCTGAATCTTCATATCCATTAATTCTAGTGGGCTCATCTAGTAGGTTTCTCTGCACACCAGGGTTGCACCTAGTACCAAGTATATGGAGAATTCTATATCTTGATGGGGTGGTAAACTAGGAATATCTTTGTGAAAGACATCCAAAAATTCATTAATGACTTGAACAACAAGTATTCCCAACTCCTCACTTTGTTGTCCAATTTCTTCTACCTTAACCATAAATATTTGGCATATTTTCTAACCACTCCTCTTCATTTCCAGAGAAGTAATTTCCTAACTTAGATTGGTTTTGGCACACCTTGAATGGTATGAGTTTTCCCATATGGGTTTACATAAGTTACATCTTTTGCTAGACAGTTTATGAGTGATGCCTTTCACTCCAACCAATCCATTCTAATTAGTATGTCATAAGACCCAAGGGGAAGTATATTTAGATCTACCATGGTCATATACCCATTTAAATTTAATGGACATTACTTCACTTGACTAGTGACTCTTCTCTTAGTACCAGTGGCCAATTACACCATCCAAGCTAGTTTATATTTTTTTTGTTTTTAATTTACAACTTTCTACTATTTGTGGTCCCACATAGCTTAAAATAGATCATGGATCAATTAAAATAGAGATAGGTTGGTTAGCGAGAATACCTTCTAGCTCAATCATGGTGGACTGGTGTTATACTTTTCTATCCTTCAAGGTTGCAGTTATCCTTGGAATGATCCTCGCTATGACATTCATTGTAGAAGCTTCATGAACGACTTGTATATTTTAAACTGACCAAGGATTATGTGGGCAATCTCTTAGTAAATGAGGCTCACCACATCCCCAACATTTCAATGCTCCTTTCTCTCTATCTCCATTTCCTTTCTAACATTCAAATAAGTGATTTTCGACCCTACCTGGGAAGTTGCTTGTTGATTTACAATCGCTTTGTTAAAATTTCTCCGTTGATGATCCTGACCAAAATTCTTGAGAAACCTTGGTTTTGATCGTCTTCTTCCCATGTTGACCTCGGTCTTATTCTTATTTGGCCAAGTCTTGGATCCTTCCCCTTTGTTTTTTAACTATTGGTAGTATAACATTACCTTTCTCACCACCTCATCCATGGGTTTTGGGTTATCAAATCTATCTGCTCCTTATACAATATAGGCAAGCAGTTCATGATCCGTTTCACTTTATCTTTTTCCTCCTTGAGATATGGAACATATCTCAGTAAGTGAATAAATTTGGATATAAACTAACCTATGGTGAGCTGGCCTAGACTTAAAGCATGAAACTCTTTGGCATGGTCATCATAATATTGCTCACTCAAGTAGTGATTCTTTAAGTGTTTACAGAATTCCTCCCATAATATTTTGTTCTACTCCATTCCCTGTACATTCTTTGCCTCTTCCCACCACAAGGCAGATTTTCCTTACAGATGATAAAAAACTAACCTAGATTTCAGGTTACACTCATAATTATAAACTTGAAAATACTTAGTCATATTCAATAACTAGACCTCTGTGTCCTCTTCCTTTTCCTCGTCAAAAGTGGGGGGCTCGATCTTTTGAAATTCTCCTTGGAGTTCTAGTTTCCTTTTTTGCTTAAACTTTTGGAAATAGGTTTTATCTGATTCCCCTTCACTCTTTGATTTTTCAGGCTCCAACTCTTCTCCTTTCATTATCTCTAGTTCCACTATTTTCTGGCTTGATTTCTCTGTTAAAGTTCTTATCATTCTTTCCTGTTCCTTGCTAGCACGTAGAAACTGTTCATTATTGTCCCTTAGATGTGCCAATTCTCATTGTAGATTTTGTATGACCTCCATGAATGGGTTTATAGTGGGAGCGACTCCTTCCCCCAATTCCACATACAGCCCATCTCCCACGGGTGCATCCTCAATCATCTTACTAAATATATATTTTAGCTTAATCAACCTATTGTCCACATAGCACAATCAATCATTGATTAGTTTATTTTACTCTTCCTATGTATATACTTTTCTATTGTGGTGCTTGGCCTAGTGGAAAACATGGGCTCTGATACCATATATCACATCTCCTATGGCTACTAACATAAAAATAAATAAATATATATATATATACTTAACCATTTACCTTTAAAGTCGACATAGATTCCTTTGCTATTTTTTCCATATGCAACCGGTAATGGTGATACATGTGTTCTTTCCTCTATGTATTTAAGTTTATTTTTATTTATTTAACCATGGTTATATTTTAACAAGGGAAACTTTTATTGAGCTTCTCATTAACCTAGGAGTTAGTGTTGAGTTGATCATCCTTTCCAACATTTATGTTAAGCACCACACCTTTGTTTTAATATATTTATATGACACCTATTACTCTAGGTCCAAGGTTGATGTAGGAATGGGTAATATATTCGACATAATTTGCATAGGGTGGGTTATGTTATGTTTTGAACCCCTGGTACCAACCCTATCTCCTATTGAATCCTAGTGAGGTTAAGGTGTGATAAGTACTACTACCCACTTGCCACTTCATCTTGTTCACATGGGTAGTCAATTGGGCTTTGGATTATGTGTAATGGTGGAGATCGATCCATATCCAGATTGATGGTGGAGGGTAACGCTGAAACCATAAACTACCTTTACCCTTACTGGCCCCTCCCACCGCTCACTGTTGTCACCGCTCTTCATGAGGAAACCCTGTCGAACTCGGAGCTATGGTTACTGGTAATAGCTTGTCATTTCCTCCACTCAGCTTTGTTCACCATCTCTAGGCTCAATATTTTCTTGTTGTCGAGTTTGTGCAGTTGTATACAAGCCCTTGTCCTGTTTTTTTGGTTTATCTCCCATCTATCGGCCCCATTTACAGTGCAGGGTGGTCATGATCTATGTTATGCTTCTGCAGTCCTCTCAGATCTAGCTGCATAATGCACACAATTTATTTTGTCAGACTCGCCACTCCTCTCTGAGGCAGAAATTTCATCAAGGTCACTGCAACAGGTAAGAGGGTTTTTCTCTTATTCTCCTATAATCTCTCTATTAATAATTTCTTAAGTTCTGTGTTTATTTTTAGACTAATTTTTATGGGTTTCTCGGCCTGCAAGGTGATCTCCTTCTTTGGGATGAGGATCTGATAGCTATTGTACTTTACAACACCTATCCAAGTGTTTATTTCACTATTTGTGCTAATGGAACAAGGGTTCTCTTCACAGCTCCTACAGGTAAAGAGGGTTGTGTGTTTTTTTCTTTTTGTTCCTTTTACTAAACCCTAAAGGGCTTCTCTCTGCCTCATACGTGAACCAACACTAACCTAGTTCCATTTTTTTTCTTGGTTCGATTTGGGTTCATTGCCAACTCTAGCACCACTTCCATAATTTCACAGGTAAACCCATTCGCACCATGAATAGAGTCATAAGCACAATCATTTACAGTCTTAATCAGAGTCATAATTTCATTTTGGTGTCAAGCATAGTATTTTACATGGGCTTATGGTTTCTATGCTTCCTAATATAATTTGTTGTTGGTAATGTTATGCACAAGTAATCCAAGATACCCTTGCTTTAACTCTTGTGTGGCTTACTCCATATCGTGTGCACTCTGTCATTCATGGGTTATCTCCTTATTGCTTCCTGCCAGGTCAGTTGCACTTTCATTTTGTTGGGATCTGGATGATGGAAACGTTGTGACTATGGATTTTGGGTGTTGTAGTAAAGTTTATACTTGTCAATACTATGAATGGGGTCATTCCACTATTATAGAGTCGAATTTCCCTAAATTATATTTCTTATAGTTTTGTTCAAGGATGGCTTGAAGCCAATAGTTATGATATTAGCATCATAATTTTGTCACTGATTGACTACCCAATTTTTAATTAGTTCATACACTCAAAAGTTTTATTAATACATATTTACAAGCCCTCAATGAGCGTTGTTGGTAATTTGTGTAGAGCTATGCTCTCAATGTTTTCCTTTCTTCTTTTTAATGGTTTTATGCTAACTGTGACCCACTTTTGTGTATGTTGTCATTGGTTTTCCTTCTTTGGGTTCCAGTGACAGAGACTCTTTATGCATTTAGATTAAATTATAAATATGGTTTATTTGTAATGTCATTAGTGAATGCCACTTCCTTATGTATAGATTGTTGCAGGAATGAAATTATTTCTTCTTTCCTTGAAATTTTATGCTAAATTAGGGACGCTTTAATGCCCTTCTATACCAGCTGATAGCTTGGCGTGGGTAATATTGCAACTACATAATTGTTTTCCTTTGATTTAGTTCAATAACTGGGATTCTTAAATTTAATTGATACCATGTTCATTTTGAGAGTTCTCATACCCTCTGTTTTCATTCAAAATTATATTCCAATGGAAAGAATGAATGTAATGATTAAATGTTCTAGAACATTTAGCTACTAATAGCCTCTATCTACTATAATACCAATCATATTCTTCCGCATCCATAATAGAATGCCAAGTATAAAGTAATTTAAAATTAATCTTCCCTAGTACGCACCATCTATAATAGAAATAGATTATCAGTAAACAAATAAAAGATGAAATTCCTTTCTTCATCCATCATCACTCAAATCATCATTTCCTATAACGTAAATCCTATTCTACATGCCACCCTAACATTAGATTTGTAATACGAAAACCCATAGATATATATTAATCATAAATGTTATACAATCAATCATGATCTAACCAGAATGTTGTTGATAGAATTCACTTGGAAGCAGAACATTATTTTACTCCCAACCGTAGAACTATTTCTTCCCAGTTCACCCCCGTGCAGAGATTTCCTATCCAAGACATCAACAACTTGTTGATTCTTGAAATAGGCATTGTATGCCTTCTTTCCATGTGAGATTTTTCTTTAAGTGGTATCATTTTTTATGTCATTTTTCCCTTTTCACGAAAGGCTCGCTTTTTATCTTTAGCGACGCTTTATGCTAATCTTAACTTAGCATTTATCTCTAGCTAAGTTCTTAATGGATATTTCTCTCCCATCCATTAAGTTTATCCAGAATTTCTTTTAGATTTCTAATCATGGAAATATTATCATAATGTAATCTCATCTGTCAATGTTCGATTTCCAAGAAATTCCAATTTATTACTTATTTATTTATAAAACATTTATATACAGAATTACATCACCATTTTATATTCCTTTTCTGACACCATTGTTTATTTTTAACATAATATAAAAATACTAATGTTTCCAACAAGGGGGTATTATATTGTGTGTAAACCTTCCTATCCTAACATGCACCTCTCACTTCTTGGAAAGTGGGAAAATATAGGGCACAAAAGATGTGTTTCCCTTAAAAGTGGAGTGTGTGGCCTCACATGTCTTCTATGAGTGTGTGACATGAAAAATGTGTGTATCACACACAAATATTCTATACTTTGTATGTACACAAACACACATGCACAACTCTCATACCCTAAAAATGTGGAAATTTCTTTTACCATCCACCCCTTCCATGTTTTGTAGTTGTGAAAGGTGTTTAACACTCTACCCATGAAGGATGAGTATCACAGATCTGTGACCCTCTAGAAATGAGCACACATTCATCACAAAAGGGTAATATGGTCACATTGATAGAAGTACAAAGTATTTCTCCATAAACTAGTAAATGGGCAAGATTAAATTCACACATTTGAAAAAAAATAGAGAATTATTAAACCTTTAAAAAACCAATTGGAAATTACCAAAATAAAAAAGTAACAAGATTAATAGCTATGATGAAAAATATTCCCTGCCTCTACCACTAATTAATTGATTCTCCCCACACAAATATTTACCCACAGCTCTTCGCACAAACATGTATTCTCTTCACATGCTTCCTCTGCACAACCACAATGGCACAAATTCCTCCGCATAAGTGCCTATGCACTCAATAACTTCTTTCGGTCAGTCATTAACATTCGAAGTTGTTATTAATTGATGTGGGTTGTAGATGTTGTATACCTTGATTATATGTGTGGAGGCTTAGCTAGGGATATAAATTTGAGAATGAGTGATGTCAAATGCATAACAATGTCGTAAAATATTGTGAAAAATACAACTTCCTTGTATTTATCCTCGTGTTTCTAACCAAACATTCATATACTTCTTAAATCCAATATTGTGTTTCGTTTGGTTACTTGGGAGTCGAGTAGGTAGTGCAGAAGAAATATTATTGTACATATGATATAGGTTGAAGATTAATGTTTTGTTTCTTTTGGTTCATATGAATATGAAATTTAAATAAAGTAACTCTCTCTCATGCAAAATTCCATTTCGAGGTTCATGCAAGAAGGTAGTGGGGAAGGAAGGTTATTGTGAAAAAGGAAGTTTAATGTGCATAATTTCAACTCATTGTCGGACCTCCGCACATTGAACTTCCTTCCACACAATAATATTTTGGAGTTGACACTTGCAAAAAAGGTAAGTCCACGATTTTTGTAATAGAATTTTTTTTTTTACTTGTTGCATTTTTATTAATCCTACATGTAAAATAAAGTGCACAAATAAACTTGTTGATATTAGTGTTATCATGGTTTGGAGTAATTATTATTGTATTGTAAAACATTCTTTAGATAAACATGCATAAAGTTATAAAGCTTCATTAGATACTTTTACTTTACTTAATTTTAATATTTTGTTTTGTTTGGTTCATATGAATATGGCATTTAAATACAATGATGCTTTATCATGCAAAATTCCATTTCGACTTTTGTGCAAGCAAGTAGTGCATAAAGAAGATTATTGTGTGGAAGGAAGTTCAATGTTAGAAGTTTAGCTCATTGTGCAGACCTCAGCACATTGAACTTCATTTGACACTAGCAAAAAAATATAAGCCCACGATTTTTATAATAGAAAAATATGTTCTACTTGTTGAAAAATTTATTAATCCTACATGAAAAACAAAGTGCACAAATAAACATGTTGATATTAGTGCTATCATGGTTTAGAGTAATCATTGTAAAATTACTTATTATTGTATTGTAAAATGTTCTTTAGATAATCATGCATAAAGTTATAAAGGTTCGTTAAATATGTTTACTTTAGTGAATTTTAATGTTTTGTTTGGTTTGGTTCATATGAAAATGACATTTAAATAACACATTGATCTATCATGCAAAATTCCATTTTGATTCCATTTCAAGTTTCATGCAAATAGGTAGTGTAGAAAGAAGATTATTGTATAAAAGTCCATGATTTTATAATTGAAAAATAACTTTTACTTATTGAAACTTTTATTAATCCTACACGTAAAATAAAATGTACAAACAAACCATTGATATTAATGTTATCATGGTTTAGAGTAATTATTGTAAAAGTAATTATTATTGTATTGTAAAATGTTCTTTAGATAAGCGTGCATAGTGTTATAAAGGTCCATTAAATAATTTTACTTTAGTTAATTTTAATGTTTTGTTTCATTTGATTCATACGAATATGGCATTTAAATAAAGTAATGCTCTCTCATGAAAAAAATCATTTGGAGTTTTGTGCAAGCAGGTAGTGCACCTATGGGTCGATCTTACTAATCATTACACGCCTAAGTATTATGGCTTGAAATTCTCTGATACAAAGGACCTAGCCAAGTTGTGTCGCCTGATTCTTCAACTCACCCACTTCTCGTTGACTCGTGCACGCAATTCACTTATGGGTTCTTGGGCACCTCGCCTTCATGTGGGCATACCCAAGGTGCTCGCCTTTCTACCATGCACTCGACGCAATGCCCATGGCTCCACTTCATCAAACCAAATTGCCGAACACCCACCCTATGTGTCCAAAGTGTCATTCCTATGCTCAACACCCATTACATCACATGACTTGGGTGTACACGATCTATAAGTCGCCAAGGATCATCGTGGGTGCATGTTTGGCCATGGTATCAACTTGAGATCCTAACAATCATTTACTTATTTTTGTTGTTGTCGGTTCCTTTTTTTAGGTGGGTTCCCCTTCATAAGTCAAGTCGACCCACCATGTGTTTTCGTTTGAGTACCCCAATGTGCCAAACACGTAATACGCATCAGGCACCTAGGCACCTCACCATCTCACGACCATGCCCAGGGCATGGGTTTCCATGTCACCATGTATCACAAGCTACCCCGCCGCTTGCTTCACCAAACTTTCCCACACTCGTTTCGCCCATTTCACATCTTGCCCAAGTGACTACCATTACATATCTCGCCCTTCCTGTGCCTTTTTATTTCTCTGCACATCATGCTCGACCACCACGCATGTGGCATGATTCACGCCAATTTCACATCTTTCCCAACTTGCATCCATCTTTCATGTGTCATTAGAACCCATTTCCCTACTTTCCCTTAGCACCCATCGTGGGGTCGTGTCACCTGGTGCTTCAACTTGCCCACATTTCATCAACTCTTGTATGCAACCCTTCCTATAGGTGTCATTTTCCATTCATTTGTTTAGGTAGGTGCCCCTTCATAAGTCGGGTTGACCCACCGTATGTCATGCAGACACACCCCTTCGTCCAGGTGACCTGGCACGTTCGACATGCAACACCCCATTGGGCACCTAGGCACACCACCATCGTGTGGGTTTTCCCAAGGCATGGATGACCACGCCTCCATGTATCACACGCTACCTTGCCACTTGCTTCCCCGAAGTCGCCCATGATCGTTCCACCCATCACGTGTCTTATCTAGGTGACTACCATCACATGTCTTCCCCAAGTGACTCCCATAACATGTCTCACCCTGCCCATGCCCTTTCCTTGCTCTGCATGTCGTGCCAACTGCCACTCATGGCTTGGTTCATGCCCATCACAAATTCTTCCTGACCTACACCCATCGTGCATGTATCATCAGTGCCCTCCGCCTGACTCACCCTTAGCGCCCATCATGCGGTTATGTCACCTAGTGATCCAACTCACCCACATGTCATCATGTATGCAACCCTGCCTATAGGCACCTAAGCGACATGCCTTCGTGCATGCACACCCAAGGTGCTCACCTTTGTGCTTGAAAACTTTCTCCACAGTTCCGCACATGACCAATGGTTATTTTATTATTAATAGATTGTTTTGACTGTGAGGGTACGCACAATCAAAGCTTTAAATCTTCCTCTGCACATTAAACTTCCTTCTACACAATAACTTTTTTGGAGTTGATGCTTGCAGAAAAAGATAAGTCAATGATTTTTGTAGTAAAAAAAATAACTTTTACTTGTTGCAACTTTTATTAATCCTTCATGTAAAACAAAGTGCACAAATTAACAATTTAGTATTAGTGCTATCATGGTTTAGAGTAATTATTGTAAAATTAATTATTATTGTATTGTAAAATTTTC
The DNA here is from genome assembly GCA_000404065.3 of Pinus taeda. Taxonomy (NCBI): domain Eukaryota; kingdom Viridiplantae; phylum Streptophyta; class Pinopsida; order Pinales; family Pinaceae; genus Pinus; species Pinus taeda. Next base: position 29,971 of record APFE030333165.1, read on the forward strand.
TTTAAACATGTATTAGATACTTTTACTTTAGTTAATTGAAATGTTTTGTTTTGTTCGGTTTATATGAATATGACATTTAAATAAAGTAATGTTCTCTCAAGCAAAATTCCATTTGGAGTTCTGTACAAGTAAGCAATGGGGAAGGAAGATTATTGTACGAAAGGAAGTTCAATGTGAAGAAGTTTGTTCTTTGTGTGGACCTCCATATAATAATATTTTCGGAGTTGACGCTTGCAAAAGAAGATAAATCCATGTTTTTCTAAATAGAAAAATAAATTTTAATTGTTGCAACTTTTATTAATCATACATGTAAAACAAAGTGTGCAAATAAACATGTTGATATTAGTGGTATCATGGTTTAGAGTAATTATTGTAAAAGTAATTATTATTGTATTGTAAAATGTTCTTTAGTTAAACATGCATAAATTTATAAAGCTTCATTAGTTACTTTTACTTATGAGCTTGGTTCATATGAATATAGAAATTAAATAAAGTAATGTTCTCTTGTGCAAAATTCCATTTTGAGTTTCGCGATAGCAAGTAGTGTGAAAGGAAGATTATTGTGTGAAAGAAACTTCAATGAATTTGAGATTCATTTAGCCCCCCCCCCGGGTATATGTAAAGGACATGCAACTGCATAGATTCTAACATTATTGGGTAGTGCAGTTGCACTCATTGTCAATGTCAGCGCACTAACCTAAGCAATGACCACTCACAAAATTAGCCTTTTTATGATGCTTGAATTATTTTTCATGTTGAAGAATCTAGGGAAATTAGGTGTAGAGTGATTCTTCAGGACTAGATAAAAATTTGTGAAGTCTTTTTCCAATTTGTCTTTGTTATCTTAATATTCTTCTTTGCTTATTAATGCATGTGTGTGTGCTTCGTCAAATTTGTATCAAAACATAAAACAAGAACACAAGATGTTGGCCCTCTGTCCGGGCCAAAACCTCTCTTCTCTTGAGAGGAAAACCATTCAATAAGTTTTCTCTTATTGAAGCTTCTTTCTTGATCAATGCCAAACCCTAGACTCTTGACTAGAAGATCCTCCAAGAAAAAGTCAAGTCCTTCCTTTTTCTCTACACTATGTTTCCCTGACATTTTGTCCACTTCCTTCCAGCACTTTGTTCCCCGACACTTTTTCCTTCTTTCGGCACTTCGTTCTTCCTTCCTTTGTTAGTAGACCTTCTAGAAGAGATACCTTATCTTTTTTACTTAGTGATATCCTTCACCTAAGGATACTCCTTCCCTCTCTTGATCATTCAAGTTCCTTCTTGATGTATAGTGGTAGGCTTGGTGTGACAGCACTGTAGCCCTAATTCTTGCACGTGTGAGAGGTACCCTAGAGAATTAGGGTCATTTTGCTTTGCTACAGAGATAGGCTTCCTCGCTTAACTTGGGAGGCCTTGTACACCTAGTTTAAAACCCAAATAAAACTAATTCATGGACTTTTAGTCCCTGATGTCATACCCGCAGATTTGACCACCCTTTCTTTGCACATGTGACTGTTTCTAGCTCTAGAAACAATCCTCTTCACTTCAGGTTTTCTTCTCCTTCCTTCGCTGCACTAGGAGGCCTCTTCTTCGTCCTTCATTACCCTTTCTCTAACCTCTTTTCTTCGCATATTTCATAGTTTTTTGGTTGACGTTGTGATGCAGTGGACAACCTCTATTTATAGAGGATTGTCCCTCCTTTTAGGCCGACTTGAAGAATGTTTGCAGGCTGACTTGTTATGCTTACTTCGGATGGCTTCTTTGGTGGTGTCACATACTTGGAGGAGACTCTTTGATGGTGCCTTTGCTTTGGAGGAGACTCGACCTTGCTTAGAGAAGTATTCTTTGACTTCTATACAAACATATACATGATGCAGCATGCCCTTAAGGTCTTCAATATTTTATTTTGACTTTTTGGCTCACCTATATCACTTTAACTTGTGCTATACCTATTTCAATGAGCAAGAAACTCATTAACATATATTATAAAAATAATATTTATTTTCTTAAATAAAAACAAATATCAAAAGTACATTTATGAAGACTGAACCTAGTTACATTTCCTTCAACATGTCAAGCACTGACAAATTAAAAAAAAAATGCCCTCCACGAAGGGAATTATGTCCCATCAGATCTCGCTCAGCTGATCGAAAATTAGAAATAAGACTATCATAATTTATTTATTTTTATGAATTTACAGGAAAATATGAATATTAAGCTTTTTTCAAACTTTGCTTAAATTGCAATAAAATTGGAAAAATATTGAAATTCAGCGCACTTTAACGTGAGGTGAATGATATAGTACCTTGCCAAGTAGGGACTAATAAGATATAATGAATCTAGATTAATAGGTGTATATATAAATAATTTTTTTTCAACTATTTAAAGTTCTGCTTGTATCTATTCATTTGAGTTGACATTATAATAAAACAATTGTAAACTTTGAAACGAGAATTGTAAACGCAAATGAGAACTCTAGCCAAAAAAACATGAAAAACAACACGAAAACGAAAAGTGTTGATGCTGGAATAATGTTTTTTTTTCTAGGGTAATTTTTCAACATTGTTTAAAAATGACAATAAGAACCAATAAAAACCGATTTTTTGTGTGAAAAAACACCTTGAAAACAAAAAGTGTTAATGTTGGAATAACGTCATTTTTTTAAGGTAAATTCTTAACATTTTTTAGCAATGTCGTTAAGGATAAAATATCATGGCTCCAAAAAACCTTAAAATTCCAACGATTTTTAAGTATGACATTAAGTTAAAATATCACATCTCTAAAAAAATTTAAAATTCCAACAATTTTCAGCCATGGTAGTAAAGATAAAATACTTATAACTATTTTCAACGATAGCATTAAAGATAAAATATCATGACTCAGAAAAACATTGAAATTTTGACAATTTTTCAACCATGGAATTAAAATAAAAGATTGTGACTATAGAAAACCTCAAGTTTTCAACTATCAAATTGACACATAATGGGATTCAGTTGTTAGTCAAGGATTTACAGGGACCCTGCGAAAAAAATGAAATAAAACAAAATAATAAATAAATAAAAATGAAAAATACAAAATAAAACAAAAAATTTAATATTGAAA